>LR737397.1:1727862-1789766 GCA_902655005.2 Marronus borbonicus
CAAGAATTAGATGCGTACGAGACGGTTTACATAAAAAGTAATAAAAATCTGACGAACAGAGAAAACGGACTGTTGTCGTACTCTGTCTTTTTTGACCTTTTACAATAGGCTGGCACTTGTTTATATTTTGGGTTATAAAAGAGATCTTCGTAGATGGTAGAATAGGCACTTGTAAACAATATTTTTTCTCGGAAGAAGGGATAGTACATGCATGTTATTTTTTCGCACATCCTGGATTCAAGGCGTGCAGGAGGTAGAAATAGGCACTTGTAAAGAATATCTTTTCAAGGAAGTAGGGATAGTACTTGCATGTTTAGTTTTAGAAAAAAAAATTTCTCACACCATTCGGTCACCGGTTGATGATGAAGACCATTCGTCTCCTCGAAAGGACCGTCCCGGACTAATTATTATATTACTATATAATAAATTAAACTTGTGTGGATTCCCGGATTGTTTTTGTGACGCGCGAAGATCAAACATCTAGAAGAGATTTTTAACGTCATACATAGTCTAGGTCCTCTTATCGAATTTTACGTTTTGACCATGCAAAAATAAAACAATAAACCCTTTTCTTGATCCCTCTTACATAGATCCTCAACGAAATACTAAGAATTCTGCCGTTTTTCAACGAAGGGCGCGATTGTCTCGAAGAGTGGTTAGTTACAGGTATAATTCAGTTAGAACATCTCCCCTAACCAAGAAGAGAAGCGTACACGAAGTATACAGGGATTCCGCCTGGGCCTAGGTGGGTGGCCGTGTGTATACACTAAAAGCGCGAAACCACATCACTAAGTGGGGACTATGTGTTACTTCCGGGGCCGTCTCCTCTTTACAATAAAACTATGCCGCTGTGCGAGGGCTCCGGCCTAATATAATCTTCCCGAAGTGTACGGAGTACTAAATTTTTTACCTGGTATGGATAGAAGGAGAAAAGATGTAAATTTGCGTGATGTTGTTTGTTTATTTGTGTTTTGGCGGATTGTTATTCGTTCAATGCATTGAAGAATAGAAAGGATATATGTTCGAATCCTTATTTCAAATCATCATGACGAGATTTGCTTTCAACATTTTTTTTTGTTATAACTCCGAGTGAGTACAACGAAACAGCTCAGTGGACAATAACAATTTGAAATAACAAGGATTAGTGATCCAATTCAGACCTGAAATTTATGGTTTAGATTTATTGACTTATCGAAGCTCAGTAGCTAGGTTGGACAGCCTACGTACTTCACTGTTTCTAAAAACGCGGTACACTGTCACTCTTTCACTGTACCTGGCATCAAGTCCATGTGCAGTAGAACCCCGGTTATCCGGGCCCTGCTTATCCGATCGTCCGCGTTATCCGAGCTGGTTCCTTTAAAAAAGTGTCCACTTTCTTCGAGTTGAGTCACCAAATCGGTCTACGAAGCACTTTTTTGATTTCTGCAATGTTGAAGGTTTATACCAGTTTAAGCAAATGTATACAGTCGACACGTGCATTAGTAAATACGTGTATAATTAGTTTTGTCGCCCGGCTTAGCCATGCCAAAAAGAAAAAAGATTGTTATAGATCTGCACACTAAACTTGAAGTTCTTAAAAGTACTGATAAGGGTGAATCCATAAAAAGTGTCGCCGTTCTCTACAATGTAGTGACTGCAGGAGATTGCAAGCGCAATACAGTGAAAATAGAACAATGGTGTACCAAACAAGCCCCTTCTTCTTGTAGTGGCAGAAAAACAATGAAAAAAACTGAGTTTGGGAACATTGGCGAATCACTTTTTTTTGTTTACGCAACAAAGATAAGGTATCCCATTGTCTGGTTCAATTTTGCAAGCCAAAGCCCTGCAGTTTGCTAAAAAGTTAGGATTGCCGAACAAGGACGAATTTGAGACAAGTGCAGGGTAGCTTGATCACTTGAAAAAAAAGGTAAAGGGACTGTCAGTTGAGCATTTGTGGTGAGAAGTTCGCAGACATGAATGCATTGATAATTTTAAAACAGTTTAATGAGCTTATTGAAAATGGTGATTATACTCGTGACCAAATTTATAATTGCGGCGAGAGCGGGCTTAACTACAAATGGCTACAACTTTGGCATCGAATTTAGAATCTGCGGTATCAGGATATAGACGTAGTAAAGAAAGAGTCACGATTATGGCATGCAGTAATGCTTTCGGAAGATACACATTTTTTTAATGTAAACAATATTTCTTCTTACAAAAATCAAAAAAGCGCTTGGATGGACGCTTTTTTGTTCAAGAATGAGTTTGTTCCGCGAAGTATCTCAAGAAAAACGGCGTGTCGATACAAGCTGTTCTGTTACTTGATACTCCTCCTTCGCATCCAAACGAAGAACAGCTTCTAAAGGACAACATCATTGTCAAATTTCTAACGTCACAAGCATATTACAACCGACGGACCAAGATGTTTTGGAGAATATCAAAAAGAATTACAGACGTCAATTGTTGGAAGATGTCTGGCAACTTACTGAAACTGATGATGCCACAACTGTTGTGCGCCAAATAAACTTGAAGAATGCAGTGTACTTGTCCATAATATAAAAATCGTGATCGAAAATTATGGCCGCAGTTGGTGAAAATGATGGTGATAGAGATGACGACTCAAATTAGGACGAAGAGGATTGCATCAGTTTGCAAGAGCTGACGAAGCGAATAAGAGGTCTTGAAAATATTTCAGCAAAAGGAATTGAGGAATGGTCTGTTGGTAAAGATGATGACGTAGACCAAGTATTGGACGATGAAGAAATAATAAGCCTTGTTGTGTCAGCTGATGAAACACCTGAAGGCGACAAAGCAGACATCCAACAATACGTTCAAACTTCATATTATCGAAACTGCATTATTGTACGTAGAGCAGCAACCGGAAATGTATCCATTAGATATCTTACTCCTAAAGCGTTGGAGGGACAAAGCAACAAATAAGTGTTACAAAACGTTGAAACAAACAAAAATTGATAATTTTTTTTTTATTAATAAAAAAATCCCGTATTAACCGAGTTGTCAATTATTCCGGGGTTCCACTGTATTGCTTCCTTGATGCTTTGAAATATGTTTTTTTTTAATTAATTAATTTCCCCAGATCGTCAACAGAAAGAATACACAATTCGATGGCAAAACTTTATTTTATCAAATACAGCAAGTCTTGCACTATTTTCCATATGATCGTCACCAGAATTGAAAGATCTGCACTATCTTGAGACCAACTTTTGTGTGCGACACTAACAACTTTCTGCAACTCTGCGTTACTGTGATAAGCCTGATGCTGACCGAACAAGAATATTTGCAAGTACAAGAAAAGATCGAGATTGCTGAAGGCGCGATCCGGACTGTAGGGTGGATGGCCAAATATTGTGCTCCTCACCATACACTCTGTCCACCTTTTGAAAATTGTTTACATCAGCGACGCCCCCTCTGCTTGCTCATGATGTCCGGTCCGTACATTTGATACAATTTACGTAGGATTTCGATCGATAACATGCTCTGTGCATTGCACATTATCATCGAAATCTACGATTGCCGCGATGGTCTGCTAACCTTGGCCGCGCTGACCGGCCCTCGTATCTTTAAACATGTGGCTATAAATATTTTCCATAATGTTAACATTAATTATGCAGTACTTAAAATGTTATTAGCGTAGAATTTAGCAGATGTTGGAAATAAGCTAAAACTAGTGCTGGAACAAATAAAAATCTTGCAACGAACAACGAATTAAACATATTTTGATGTTTTTATAAATCAATAAGGTTTAAGTACCACACAAACCGTTAAATCAAAAACGCGCATATATTGCAAATACGTCTTTTAGGGAGAGGTAGTAATAACTTCTATTGACAAATTATTGGTAAAAATGCAATCTTCTGTTCAACTTTCCCAGCACTTTTGCAGGTATCAGACATCCTCGGGGCTCCACACAGAATTCGTTTTTTATGTTTATCGTTTACGTTTGTTTTTGATATAATTAGTCTTGCAAACTTCACAACTCCCGGTTTATTTGGTTTGTGATTTTTTGTTTGCGCTATGGTTTTAGCCTGTTTGTCTTCGTAATAAACACGTTTATTGTTTAATTTATTACTCGCGTATATACATATTTTGTCTCTTAATTGATTATGTAATTCTTTGGTATTGTTTCAATAAATCATCGGTTGGAGAAAGTATTTGGAAGACCTTTTTGAGGACTTTTTGACCCTTTAAGACTTGCTAAAACCGATAATTTTGAATTTATAGTATTGTGGACTATTCTCAAAAGATAAAAAAAAGGATACTTGTATTCACTATTCCAAATTCCAGCTTGGAACTTTATTGGAGGCTTGCCTAAAATATCCAACTATTGCATGGGAAACTTAGTTGTGCAGTTTAGGATTAAAAAGCTTCCTTCCATAGATAAGCAAAATCTGACAAATTTGGGGGATAAAACTTGTGACAATCGTAACCTGTGTGTGGAATAAAGAACCCGCCGCTGTTGTGTAGAACTAAACCGATTTTGCATTCAGTTACTTGTTATTTTAATTTATGGTTTTCTTGTTTGTGTTTCAATGTTAGTGTTGTGCTTTGAAAAAAATATGAAAGAACTTTCGCATAAAATATCCATAATATTAGCTATGAATTGAAGCCAGGCGCAAGGCGTTGAAATAGTGGGATGGTAAAAAAAAAATAAATTCTAAAATTAGATCGTGGTACGCGAAAAATTCGAATATTGGGGAAGTTAAATAAAAAAATTGTTTTCTACCACTTCGGGTTTTTCAGGCAGATTTGGATTTTTACGATTTCGGAAAACGCCATTCTTTAAATAACCGAACGTTACTTGGTGCACCTGATCGGAGATAAATACGTTCTTTTAGGCAAGCACGAATTCGTGCCGTCAAAAATTTTCAATTTCACTGTATATTTTTTAGGAAAAGCAATGACTTACATTTTTAATATAATTTATTGTGTTGTAAGAAATATTTAATTTAGGTAGGTGTACGTACGAACTGGGAAAATTTTGTTTTCTCCTTTCTCATTTTTTTCCAAGTTTATCCTAGCTTAGAACCGTAACGATAATGTAAAATATAACACCAGCTATACGCTTCTAATTGCCCTAATGCAAGTGGTGCACGCTTCTTTTTTTTTTCGCAAAATATCTAAGCGGAAGGAGGAAACTCCAAAGTAAACGTCGCGATGAATTCTCGTGCATCATCTCGGAGATTATTTCTGCACTACAATCATGGCCGATATTGATTTTATTAAGATTTCCCAGGCTGAGTACGTGGACAGCGTTCTGTCAATATTTGCTCTGGGAAGTAGATGTTCTCATCATCCATAGTGGGATAGATCGAGTTTCTTTTCGGGTCGATATTTCAAGATTCGAGCGAAGCGGCTGACTGCAGCGAACCCACCGTCGGATCGACGTAGCTGCCGGAGCAGGAGAAGAGACAAAGGATGGCGATATTAATAAAGAGAAACGTGTGAAAAAAGATTGGCCGGAGAATTTTTACGGAAAGTACACACAAACAAGGAGGATACAGAGAAAATGTAAGATCAATATTTGCGCGATGAAAGTAATTAGGTAAAAATGTTTTCCGTAATTGGGATGTTGATAAGAATAATATTATAAAAGGGTTGACTCTCTTTTTTTACTATACATACAGGTGTTTCGGTTAGTTTATTTGCTTGATGTACGTGAAATAATAGCTACTAAATACGTTAATGAAAATAAACTGTATGATCAACCAGAACGGAATAAAGTGAACCAATGTTTTTATTTTAGCTAACTTTATCGGCTTGCATAAACAAGAATTGTAGTTTATATGATAGGTTCAAGTCCGGCCGGGGCGATTGGTTTTTAATGAAGGATAAAATTGATGTAATCAAAGAGAAGTTGAATGCGATTTATAACGGCCGTCCCCCTTGCGCCTTTGATGACTACCATCAAGTATCGGTTTAATGACTTTTAAGTGTGGCCGAACATCTGTCTTTGATGACTACTATTTACCGGAATTGTACGTCTAAGAGTTTACGGAGAAGTTCTGCACGAAATCGATTTATTCAGCATCGAGGAAATAGATCTGGTCGCCATGAAGAACGGTGGCGTATGCCAGAGCTTCTCCAATGCTCATTATGGTCATCCAAAGAATCTCATCGGTCCTGTGAAACCGCGCGAAAAATTGATTGACCATCGATCTTAAAAACCGACGAACGAAATATCTTGTGTAGATGAGACATGGATATCGGCGCAGTGACTTTTTCTCGGTGAACGTGCATCAAAGAAGCGATTCCATCAGCCGGAAACGTTATGGCGCTAATTTGTTGGAATTCGCAAGGCATAATATTAATTGATTATTTGAATAAGAGAAGGACAATCATGGAAGAATAATATGCTGATTTATTGCACTGATTTGACGCTGAACTTAAGAAAACAAGGTCCTACCTGACGAAGAAAAAAGTTCACTGGCACCTTGATAACGCCTGGTTTAACTCACCGACAATTGCAGTACGTTGTACGAATTGGTGCTTCATCCATCATATACACCATATTTGGCCCACTGTGACTTCCTCCTTTTAAAAAAAAAATGGCTTGGTGGAAATCGGTTCACGTCAAATGAACAGGTCATTGCCGAAACAGAGTTCAATAAATCCTATTATTTGGATGGGTTAAAAACTTGGAAAATCACTGGATTGAGTGTAAAGAGCTACAAGAACAATTGCGTTGTCTTCCTTAACACAGGTATTCATCATGCCGTCCTCGTGACATTATAAACTACAGAAACACCTTCAAAACCAGATTTTCCTTATTTCACCCACATTAACGTTTTTATAATCGTTTAATTCTTGAAAAAACATTTACATAAGTTGCGATATCCATTAAATCTAAAACAAGCATCGTTAATTCTGCGGTACTCAACCGGATTCCTCCTCCTCTTAATAAACTTAACAACGTTACCAAAGACCAACATAATAAGGATGGCAATAGTCCCCATTAATTCGTCTTTATGCCGTAATTCTAAACCGAAACCTTATATTATGTATTCTTCCCCGTGATTTTCCACCGCATCCTCTTCCCTGCTGCGAATACATTAAAATCTTTTTATTGGTGCTCCTAATGATCCACCCAAGTTCCTCTTCGGACGGTTAATCTATCCAAAACGAGGATATATTTCGAATGGTTTAGTTAAAACGGCCGTAACTTACGCAAAATTCCGGATCCTTCCGATGATGTTAGTACCGCTGATATCTATGGAATCGAGTTCGGTGTATAAAGTCTCGAAATTCACGAATTATATATACCGCCGTATAGCAGTTATCTTCTTAATTGCCTTAATGGGGATTTTAATCCGGGAATGACCACAGACGATGCGACCGGACGGGGCTTTCTTGGTTAACCCTGTCGCTGCTGGCTGGGACCTCCATTAGGCCAATTTAGATGTTTGCGCAGCCATGGTCGCCGCCAACGACGTTTTCGCCACCCCTCCTTTTACTTTGGTATCGTATTACTTACGATACGGCGTTACACATAGTGGTGAGACTGAGAGGTCTCGGAATTGGAACGTTAGACGTTAGAAATCGGGGGATGGTTCGTGAAGGGATGTATAGCTTTTAAAATGGAGGATGTGTATGAGTTACGTGAATTTTAGTTTGAATTCTGATTAATAAGTTTCTCATGGCTTATAGTACGTAGTATATGTACTTATTATTTGTTTTCTCTGCTTTAATTTTATATTTATTCTTTAACTGTTTTATTGTAATGGCAATACCAACCCTATTATAGTTCCATATCTTTACTTTCTCTTTTTAAAAATTAATAAATATCATCGTTATGAATTGTTCTTCCTTTGGCTCTGACTCCGTCTAAATGTTTTGATAAAGTTCTCTCAAAAAAATCTTCAAGCCTGTGTTAGTGGACATAGTTGGTTTTTATTCATGTCATGTTATAGTATAAAAATAAGCATGACGCTGCAATCCAAGGATTTTTTCGGTCACCAGAACCCAGAGAGGTATATAAATAATTTTTATTATTTATGTAAGTTTTGAAGATCTAGTATTTTTAGATACACAATAATAATAATAATAATATATTTCGGATGACTCCGAACCAGAAAATTTAAAAAATTATGAAACTTTAGGGACATTTAGGGCACACATAGGTATCTATCGCTTGATTTTTTAAATTTGGAAATTTTCAAAATAAATTAGTTTTTCTTTCGGCGTGTCTATACTATTTGAAAAAGAAAAATTATGTATTGACTAAAATAAAAACGAAAATACAAACAAAAACAAAAGGAGAATCATACAAAATCTATGAAACGTAGAAATGAAATAAATGTAAGAAAAGGAAACAGACAAAATGTTGTTTTTTTATTCTTTTAACATTTAGAATTCCCGGATTTCTGAGGGTTGGCGATATAGTTATTAAGAAACCGTTTGATATTGTTTAGGCCTTTACTAATACTATTTCAGATGTATTTAACCATCACACCTCTATTTCTGTGAATCGGGGCACTTGAGACTTTAACAGTCACCCGTCTAGTATTGCATACTTTCTGCTTCAAAGGTTTCGCGCGCTTTGAATAAAAGCAACTATGGTTTGTGGATGCGATGCTCTTCTAAGCTTCCTTATTCATATTTGGGCCTTAAGTCTTATCTGAACCTCTTTTTTCGATCTTCAACCTCGATGATCGTACTTCTACATTTCCTTCTTGTTGGAGGATTACTCGGATTATGCCGGTTTTTAAAGAAGGCGATAATAGCGATACTTATGATTACAAACCAATGAATATTCTCCTTAGTTGCGCTAAAGTATTTGAACATCTCTATGAGACACTTCATCACTGCGTCAAGCTCTTCTGTGGACAATAATTTAATTTAATTTAGCTAACTCAATATGTAAGTAAAAGCTGTAACAATCGCCATTAAGTTAATATTATTTATACTGGTTTTAGCAAATCACTCGATATGACATCCAAACTTTGTGCCATTTGTTTCTGTTCAAATGATGTGTTACTCTCGTACAATCTTACCTTTATGGCCATCATGTTACGACTATTACAATATAATTTCGTCTAGAACTTTGGCTGAATCTAGTGGCGTAACTGCATCTACTTTCGCCAGACTGCAAAGTACTTGCTTATGCAGATGATCCAAAAATTCACAATGCAACTTACACCTCAGGGGATTCGTAATGCTTGCAGAAAAATATAACAACTATTAGCGGCTGGTGCTTTACTAATAAAGTTCATGTAAACATTGATACGTCTGCAGCACTTAAGTTTAATCTTGTAATCCACGATTGTTTGATTACAGCGTCTGCAATACTCTCATTCCAAGAGTAAACTTTTTTCAGGATCTTGGTATCTTATTCGATCCACAGTTATCGTATCGAAGCTACGAATTTTGGCATCAAAATCACTTGGATTTCATCTTAAGATCGGTATATTGTACATTTGTCTGTTTTAACCTAGAATAAGCCTTATCCGTGTTACCATTACCATCAATTATCAACCGAGGACATAAAATCCAAAGAACAGGTCGTCAGCACTGCTTCGTCTCGCAAGCTGGCAATTAAAGATGAAGAAATCTGATAGACTTTCGAATGATAAAATTCTTAATTTATGATCAGTAACGAGCTCCAGATGGTCTTTCCTGTAGACTAACGTCTTCGTTATTTGAATATTTTTAGTTATAGTTATAAATTTATTCGTACATACGTAGCATGTTTTAGTAATTGTCGATGGTGATTATCTATAATTTCTTGACGATCTTAGACGTACCCCAAATAAGTCAAAAAAATAAGTAAACACTTTAATATTTTTTTTTTATATCTACTCGACAACTTTAAACTTTATGCAGTTGAAACTTAAACTAATATTATATACAAAGCTATGCAAAGGCTGATTTTATTAGCTTATTCGGCTGTTTTTTTTTTTCAAGAAAAATTTTTTTTTCATTTTTTTTTTCAAGAAAAAATGCGATTCACATAGACTTCTACATAAAATAAAATGCGCATCTTATAATCGTACTAAAACTCGATTCTCTAAATTGTAACAACATTCTTCATTCTCTTACAACTTATTTCACCACATATCACATCTTACGACAGAATAAAAAAATATCGAATACAACGGCTGATTAGCACGTTTTATTTCTATAATTTTTATACAAAAATTTATTGAATAACCTGCGAGTTACAAAATACCCATAAAGAAAAGAAAACCTCTAACAATTTCGTCCTACGTAAATAATTATCCATGCTGGCTAGTTTCGTAAGTTTTATTGCAGCATCGCTCTTCGTTAATAGCATTTCTATTATCGTTGCTATAATAGGGATATTCGTATCTTGCTACATTTCACATTTTACTTCGTCCCAAAATGTTCTAAACGCAACTTGGCATAATTCCAAAATTAAACGTTCGTGCGGCTAGTCGCTAGCCACTTGCCACTTGCCACCGACAGCTCTAACCGATACACAATTTAATAATATCTGTATGTGTAATATGAATGGCCATGAAACTCAATTAATCTTCTTCAACTGAGGCATCGACTGAGTGCTGCTGTTACTACATCAAAACAAAAAAAATAAAGAAAAAAGCGCGAGATGTGTTAAGAAGATAATGTGTCTCTCTTAGCTAGTTTATTAGATGCGCAAGCAAACCTGTTTTTCTAGGAAGGTTTTATTGCTCCACGCTACATAGGTACTAATGATATGAGTTTTCTTCTCATAATGGTAATGTAAATAATTTATACTGGTACAGTTTGCTTTTCGATGAAGAGCTACATGATTATTTATAAGAATAAGGCATTTAATATACAGCTTATTGCTAATTCATTGCTTCTGTTTTCATTTTAAAGAGGGTTTTGTGAAGAACTTCTATCGATAACGCTCACTCTAAACTCTAAAAAATTGCGGTAATTTTATTATGGTAACTTAGTAACATTACTCAAATTTATAACTTTAAAATACGATGGAGCACGGAACGAAAGAGCAAACGTGCTGGAAGCAAACTGGAAAAGGAAAAGAGGTCTTACGAACATCCACCATGATTAATATCTATGTATATGAAAGTCTTCACAAAGCACAATACACAGAATAACACATTTCTACTTGTAACAGCTATTAATTGTAAGTAATTATTTTGTTTCAGAATCAATTTCAAGTCGTCACTGAGAAAGCACGATGTAGCGATCGGATTACAAAGCTAGAAGAGCAAATGAAGAATATCAGCATGAATCATAGTAGGTGAGTTGAGGAAAGCACAACCTGAAAATAGGATTATGTAATTTGTAACACTAGATTTATGCGGTTTATTTCATTTTATAATCTTTAGAATTAGGTAAGCGAATAAACTTGAATTAGATCAAAAAATAAGAAGTTTCACAGAATGCATTATAATAAATTGCATTCTAAGTTCAATCCAGGACCATCATATAAGTTTGGCCGATCAGATGTCTTAATAAGGTGAACAGTGAACAGAATAAAATTAATTTATTTTAGAAAAGTATAAAATCCAAAATCATTCGAATTTGGCTGCACTCGTGCTACGTGTTACCTGCAGAGTTGGTAAACCCGTCTTATTTTAATACACGTTTGAGATGAATGTTTCTTGCAACTGTAATGACATATTACTATTACTAGAATCTAGAATATTAAAATTTCCTCAGGTTCACTTCTTAATTCTTAAGAATGTCTGTTGCTTATTTACAGGTATACAATAAAATTTAAAATACATAGAAATACCGGTCTATTTCATTTGAAAGGGAACTGATTAAAGTACATCCATAAATTCGTAAATAAGAGACCATTCGCCATATAGGGCACTCCCACAAAGAAAAAGGTTTAATATCACGTCTATGGGGATATGACATTAATTGTACAGTACGCTGCTTAGCAGAAATATCCTGCTTTTTAGCAAATATTTCCTGGATTTCCTGGATCTCCTGTTTTTATTTTTTCCTTCATTAATTTGTTTTTAATTTGAAAATTGAATCTTGATTTTAACGGCTTTGTTAATATAAATTCTTCAATTATTCATTTCTCAGTCACGTTCATCTTCAATAAAATAACTCGCTTCAAACTTATTACAAGAATGGTTAAAAAAGAAATGACATTATTTTATTAATTTATTTTTACAGTTTTCTTCAATTTTATATTATTATGCGTGTCCGAATATAGTTTTTCTAAAATTTAAAAAAACATCATTCAAGGTAAATGTGGACGATACTTTGACGAAAATGAGTTAAAATAAAATAAAATAAGATAAACAATGAAGATATATCATTTTCTTACATTCCACATACAAATTTCTCATTTATGGCCGGATAATTTCACGTTAGATTAAAATGTGATCTCAAAGAAAAGAAAAAGAACAAAATAGGAAACGGAAATTTTCCAGCAGTACTCAGCTAGTGAATATTCTATCCGTGGGTAGACGAGAATACGGT
Organism: Marronus borbonicus; assembly: GCA_902655005.2. Taxonomy (NCBI): domain Eukaryota; kingdom Metazoa; phylum Arthropoda; class Insecta; order Coleoptera; family Scarabaeidae; genus Marronus; species Marronus borbonicus. Next base: position 1,740,271 of record LR737397.1, read on the forward strand.
TCCACAGCTCCTACTTTTCTGTTTTCTCCGGCGAGGCATATAATTCACTCCGACGTAATTTTCTCGCGGACGTATTCTCCGCCCGCCATTCCCGTGTTTACCCAACCAGGCGAGAGAGCGAGTAGGAAATATGGCCAGCGATAAGGCATGCACCGCGGTCGCGCTATCTGCGGGGACATACGGTTTTGCGGCCGGCCGTTTCATAGCCGAATCCGCAGGACGCGCGGTCTCGAAATCGCCGCGCTCAGCAGATTCGACGCTTGCCGTCCGGGCGATAGCTATGCGAAGCTAATTTTTGGCGCAGAGCGGATGAACCAGGTTGTTCTAGGTTGCTTTTATACAATCATGGCCGGAAAGAATATATTGTACTACTAGATTTTGGGTTTATATGTTTTGATCATCTTTGAAGAATAATTCCCACATCAAAGTTGCCAAAATAACTTGATTAAAGTGTTAAGTTTTCTTTTCGCCAGTAAAATGATAAAAATATTTTGAAGGTTTTGAGTTGTTTGACTACAGATTCTAAGTAATAAAGCTGTAAACGCTTGAAGTATCCTTGTGACTAGAGATAAGCCCAGTACGGGAAATTATTACTTTTTTGCAGCGATTAGACGGGCACATGTGTTGTCGACTCTCCAGAAAACTAGTAGGCAAGACGAAACCATTCTCATGAGACGAATAAACTCGAGTCTGTGTAGTCCCTGCCAATTTCCCCTACCTTGCTCATCTCTACTTATAAGTTACAACGACCGTTTGATTTGAAGAAGGCAAATTAGGCAATCGGGAACAATTTTTCTTTTGGAATAAAGACTCGCATTAAAATTGAACCCGAATTGTTATCCCGTATTTTATGAGCAAATCAGGGCTATTTTTCGTTTAATGGTAGAGTCAATACTGAAAACTGGTTAACAGAAAATTCACGGGCAACCATCTAGACAGGCCTTCATGATAGGGAAGTCACTGTTTGATGGAGTTTCGCAGTTAACTTCATTATTGGTTCGTATTTTCGGGAAAATACAGAATGACGAGGTCGTAACTATAACTGTTACCGATGAACGATGCAAGCAAATGTTAAGAAATTCCGCCGTTGCCAAACGAGAACGTAATTGAAAATATAATTTTTATACAGAATGGAACACCCCCGCACATTTACCAACCGGTTAAATACTTGTTACCGGCTGCTTTTTAAGATCGTGTTTTAAGCAGATGTTTTGAAAATTCATGCTCATCCAAGATCACCTAATCTGAATTCAACGGATTTTGGTTTTGAGTTTATTTAAAAACTTCATGTAGAGCAAATTGCTGCAATTCAAGCCGAAGTATAACTTGGACGAACGGTTGGTGCACTTATACCATCTAAATAGAAGTCATATTGAACAATTATGGTAAACGGTGTCTAAGATAAGAAATCCTTTTATACAAGAAATTATGTTTATGTTGATTTTTGCTATTGGCTTAATTTGTTGAAGTTGTATAAGTTGAAATATTCCTTACTTTATGATAACCTTGTACACTCACAAAACTTAAAATTAAATTGTGTCTTACATGAAGGATTCTTCATCTAAATGACAACTATTGAAAAACAAAACTATTGAAGTCACAACACGAAAACAGGGCAGTAGCTCCCTTCGTGTGTAGACACGCAATACTGTTTGGAAATTTAGCCTTTAAGGACGACAAATAGTGGAAGTTCAATTGGGTGTCTCGTAATTTTTTACTTTATGATCGTAAAAATTGGAACCTTAGGCTTCTGATTAGAAACAAAGAAGTATCGATTTTCGGAAGCTGCTCATACAAAATTGAATTACAGAACGTCTATCTTAAACCATTAACCCTAAAGTCAGATAGATGGAGTGATTTGGGATTTATTTTTTGTAATATTGCAGCTTTTTAATAATACAACATTAAATTGATGGCAAGAGTAAGGTTTCTTATCTTTTATAGTACAACTTCAATAATTAACGCAATCTGCCTACGATGAAATAATTTGATTGTTTTATGCCATAACAACTGCAAAAAGAAATTATTGTTAAACGTAGCGGGAACAACGCCTGCCACTTACATTTTTTTTTTTTTGAGTCAGGGTAATTTAATACAATAACAACGCAGGCGCACTTATATTGTTTTTTAACATCTTTCAGGACTTCATTTGATATTGCCAACGGTGAAATTATTTGAAAAGTACAGCCACCAACTCCGTAGCTATCAAAGTATTTTATAATTAAAAGGTTATTTTAACTGGATGTTTCAGTTATATGACGACAAGAACCGCAAGAGAAAAGTGATTCAAGAAGAAATGATGCTAAAAATGTTTGTTTTTTCCACGATTTAGTAAATAGGGGAGCTTCAGAATTTGAGCTAATTATCTCAATCATTTAAAAATGTGGCTTAAATCGTTTTTATTTTCGGTGTGCTTCAAAGTTGTTCATGAATTTATCTTATTTGTCCAATCGATATTTTCTATATTTCTTTCGATATCCTATGAAAGGGACGTTTATCGCAGGTTTCTGTCGGAATTAAAGCCGTGAAATTTCTTGATGTAGTGTGTTACTAAGTTTGGCAAATCTTTTAAAACAAACTATATTTATTGCGAATCTTGTATCGATTGCTTTAAAATTATCAGTTCCGCATATCCTTAATGTCACCGTAGTCGTCTTTTCTTTTTAACCAAATTCGTATTAACTTGCAGCACATGCAAGAATCTACCTTCGTGAGCCGAAATGTAAGAGAAATATACCCTCCCGAATATTGCCTGTGCGGTAATTAAACACGATACGCGCGACAGGACGTTTTACATAATTCAGGTCTTGCGCCCATCAAGTGTAACGACGGTAATGAAATGTGCGATCGTGAGTTAACGACCTGCCCTCTAGCGCCGCTATCGAGCTTCAGAACGAAGTTTTTTTTTGCTGATTTTCTTTTTGGAAGTGATTATCTTTAAAGTGGTAGTGTCTAGATATATAGATGTATATTATCTGGATTTGCGAATACAATAGAAAGAAAATGAAAACGTCAATACTTGTCTATAGCTTGATTTTTCGTAACTTTGGGGAAGGATATGGATAACTAGTGACAAAGTATGGAGTTTGATAGATTTTATGAGTTTATTTTAATTTTAATTTGGCTTTTGCTCGTCGTTTAACAAATACATCGCAAATCTTGCTGAAAATGTTACTAATCATGCTTTCTCAGGAGATGGCATTAACCTTAAATTAATCGATAATTATCTCAAACAAATGTCTGTTTTACGTTTCTCAAGTAATTGAACAAGAAGTCCAGGGACCCAACGTCGCTAGTTAATTTCTCGTTTCGAAAGGGTATTTTTCCCTCAGCATTGAAAATAGACTACATTAAACCGATCTTCAAAAAAGGTAACTGCAATAAGCTAGAAAATTAACGCCCGATATCTATACTCACTATTTACTCTAGAATTTATGAGCCTATAATGAATAAAAACGTATTAAATTTCTTCAAAATTCTATCTTTTTCTCATCATATCAGCATGACTTTATTTGTGATCGTTCTACTAATACTGCCTGGTTTAATTTGCCGAGGCCGCAGATGCGGGAGCTCTTCCTGGCCATTTTAATTGACCTAATCGAAACTCCTAATATTGTGAACCATGACATACTGTTTTATATATCGTATCCGACTAAACGCATGCAATGTGGTAATTGATCGTTGTGAATCTGGTCCTCAATATACTAACATGAGAGTGTCGCAAGGTTCCATACTTGGACCCACCCTCTTCCTGATTCTCTCCTCTATCACTGTATGCAGACGACATAAATATTTTTATTAACGCAACCCATCCTCATGATTTGTGGTCTTAGCGCAAGTACTATCTACGGTGAAATCAACACCTGGATGTCTTGCAATCGTTTAATAATAAATTCCTCTAAAACTAAATTAATTCCGATGATGAGGCTTTCTGAGAAGCAAGGCCGAATTTGCTAAAAAAAACCGCTATTCTGGATACTTTTCAAGCTATCTTTGTAAGCCTAGATCTATATCAAAAGCTTCATAGAACAGAGACTAAACTTATCACATCACCATTACCATTTTCGAATCAAGTGAAAAGTTGTATTTTTGTATTCTTTGTTTGCAGATCGGAAGACAACGTTTCAATACCCTCATCTTCTACAGCTTTGGAAGAAGGTGCAAATTCAGCTCGTCAGGTAATCGAACTAGAGAGGGAAGCCTTACAATTGAGAAGGGAGCTGCAAGATGCTAGGGCAAAGAAGGAGGAATCCGATCAGAAATTTCACCAGTATGTATTTTTAATTAGTTTCAATATATATCATTTCATTCACATTGATAGGAAATTGATAGGAAAGTCGTAAAAATAGGTTTTGTTTTCTTTTGAAATAAATTGTTAAAGTTTTCGTTGATAATAAGAATTCTTGTGAGTAGTCTTATTGCTTTTTTTGGCTACTTTTTGTAAAGCTTTTGTTAATAGCAGTTTTCTATCTATATTCTGCCGTATCTGTAAGAACAACTATTGGATAATTGCTTTGGGTGATCACAAGAAAAAGTTCTATAAAATAAAAAGAGAAAAGGAAATTGTGTTGGTATTTACAGATTTTTAGAGGCATTAAAACAAATAATTTTATAAGAATTAGTGTAATCAATCGATGTGTAGAGATAGTGAAAATGACGAGGATGAACCTGGTAAATGTATAAATAATAAATTCCCTTGAGTTAGCTTGCATTTCGTCCGATTTCCAAGTGCTTTACTTACTTTCTTCAACCGTTTTGGAGACATTGATATCTTTTCACAAAATACGTATGAAAATTATTTGTTTCTCTCTGACAGAGCAGTTCTCGTCCTGGCACTTGCTTTTACAAGCTTCCATGTTAACGTGGTGCAATTTCACGACTGTTAGGTTCATTCATCAGTTATTATTAATGATTCTTTCTACTTGCTCAGTCAATACCTAACTAAAAGAGGTAGCAATTTTTATAAAAAAAATAGAGATAAATGAGGGCAAAATGCGAAAATTTGAAGAACACAATAAAAGGAAGAAGGTGCTGAAACTTAGATATGACATAAACATTATTGATCTGCCTAGAAGAAATCCCGGTAAAAGGCTAAGGTAGCTGCAACCCTACTTCCAAAGAAGGATAGTTTTATACAAATTGCTGTAAATTGACAAAATAGCGGATATTTGGAAGCCAAGGTGAAACGATTTATTGTGCAGAAAATTTCGTATACTGAAATATTCATACCTGGGTGGTTTTTCTATTAATTTCTATGAATTGATTTTCGGTGAACTTTTCTAGTTTCCTTCAATTTTTAATTATCGCAACATTCTTGGAACTTTTCTATTTTGTTTTTCCACTAAATAATCTTAGATTATCTGATTACAATTATATAACTTACATAGGCCGGCGAATTTGGAATAACCCGTACGTATCTTATACTTCAATACGAACAAGACAAGCTCTAGTTTGAAATTAGGTAATTTCAGTTAATTATGTGGTGTATAATTGCGCTTGATTTTGAACCTCACGTTTCCTTCGCCCATGGCTGCATCTAAAAGCCTTTACAATTTCAAAGCTCCTCTTTTTCAACAAACTTCCAGTTTGCTTGTTGGCAATATCTTCTAACAAAGGAAAGTTCCCAACCCGAACATTCAGAAAAAATTTGAGTCTTTGTATGTGAGTTGTCCACACCCTAGGACATGCTCAAAACAGTTTTTTTTTTGTACGGAAAAGATGTTGTGGCGGTGAAAACCTCGCTTTCCGTTGGAACGATTTTCGGTTTTTAGCGTATACTTCCTTAATCAAAATAGATACAGTATTAAGGTTGTCTATCAAAGTATTTAATTGTTGATACTCTACGACATGAATGTGAAAGTAGCTCTGCATTATAATTTAAAAAAGCGAAAGTTATTTGCCATATCAACGCATAAAAATGGTCTCGATTGCATCACACGAAAAACGATTTAAAATGGCGCTCAATACATGGAAAATTTATTTAAAATTAATACATTTTTGAACTTGATTGTTTTTCTTTTTAACTTTGTTTAGAAAGGGATCTATTGTATAGATTAAACAACTGAACATCTTTTCCGCGAAGGCTAGAGCAATTTTAGGGGCACTTAATGTAGTGAGGCTCAGAAAGTGGTTCGCTAAAATTCCATCCCCCTTGCGTTTGGGGTAAATGTTCTGAACTCAAATTATAAGATACCAATGTAAGAATCAGCAGCGAAGTAGCAGATCTAAAAACGGGAAAGCAGGTGGCAAACTTCATATCAATGTCACCCTACGCAGTATGCCATAATTCACCATTCGATCTTTCATACACATTGTCATAGTGACTCTACAGTGTTATTATACGCCTACTCTATTATTGCTAGACTGAAATTCAGACATGGTTGCTTCCCTTGCCATTTACACAAATTAAAGATTTTGCGATTCTCCAGCTTGCACATGCGGATATGAGGTGAGTTATTTAAAACACTGTGTTTTAGTATGCCGCGCCTATGAACACTAAAGACGGAATTTAGTAGTACTTAATGTAGCATTGGTAGTGCGGCTGATGAGCTTTGATCCCTCAATGTTATAAAAAAAATCAATTTATATTAACAAAATAATGTAAGGCAATGCTATATTTGTATTGATGTGCGCGGGTATACCTCATATCGTGTATGCGTAATCTATATTACACGTATCTATTTCCATTTGAACAACATTTCTACATTAATTAGATATGATACAGTTAATCCACATCATAGATGTCTGCATCGTGTTTATGAAAGATAGTATTTACTAAAAAAAAAAAACGGCATACCCAAGCACAGCGCGTGATTTCTTTGTATTAATTTACTATTGCGAAAACAATGATAACGTGATCACTGATCAGTGTACTGAACGAAAAAAATACGTTTATTAGAATTAGGCCGATGAATGAGTTTATCATTTTAATAAATAGCTGCTTATTATATGCATGAACGCACAATTTCGCATTTACTCTATATACAACAAGCGGATTTATTTATTAATGTCTAATGAAAGGATTGTTCGCTTCTCACAAACTAAGTTAATACACGGGTATTTATTACATTGATAAACGCATTTCAATTTGATAAACGTAGTTCATTGTTGTAATAAATGTATTAGTTAATACAATCATTTCTTTTGTTGCTGTTTCAATGAACACGATTTATTGAATCCATTTTTTCAGTGTCCTAACATACACTCCCCGACAAAAACTTAGACGCGGTAAGATGTTTTAAGGGTTACAACATTTGTTTGCGAAACTAGCAAGATATCTAATTAAGTTTTTATTCATAAAAGTAAAATAAACTTAAAAATATCTCCTCCAGTAATATATGCACTAAATAATAAATTATTACTCCAATGTTTAAACAATTTCTGCGACAAAAATTTAGACGCTCTGTTGCAAATGTAAAACAAAAATAAACAAACGAGTGATCAGTAATGCGTAGATCCTCCATTGTTCTTAATCACTTCCAATAGTCTGTTATTAATAGATTTATATAAATTTAACACATAATGTTGAGGGATATTCTGCCATTCAGTCACTATTGATGTTTTCAGTTCCTGTACCGTGAAATATTGACGGCCTCCGCCATAAACGCGACGTGCCAATTCACCCCACATGTTTTCAATAATGTTTAAGGCTGGTGACCGTGCCGGCCACTGTAAAGTTTTAATCTTTTTCTCTTTAAACCATTCAGTAATGGTTTTTGCTTTATGAATTGGCGCGTCATCTTGCTGAAAAACAAAATTGCGCCCGGCCCATTGGTTTCTAAAACGTAGAAGATTGTCACGCAGGTCTTTATACGTCACAGATGTCATTTTGTTTGTGCAAAACTCTATCCCACTTTTATCGCGGAATCCAATCGCTGCCCATATCATCACTGATCCACCCCCTAATTGTCTGGTCATTTTCACTTTTGGTTCCTTTCTCAGATCATGGTAATAATGCGAGTACCCATTCGGTCCGTCCAAATTAAAACGTTTCTTATCGGAAAATATAACTTTTTCCCATTGTTTCTTCCAGGATATGTGTTCTTCAGCAAATCTCAACCTCGCTTCATTGTGTTTCACCGAAAGTGGCGGTTTTCTCAACATTTTCTTCCGTGATATTGCCGGTGACGCCTTTAAAATCCTTTGAACATTACGCACGTGCGTTTGTACCCCCGCCTGTTCTGCAATAACTCTTGCCGGCGCACAAGAATTGGATGCACACCGCAATATCATGCGTTTATCCCACTCACTTACAGCTTTCGGTCGCTCCTGGCCTTTTGATTTGCCGTAATTTTCCGGATCTTTTAGGAAATTTCTAACGCAATGATCGCTTCTTCGTAACCGACGAACAATTTCCTTCTTACTAACACCATCCTGGTGCCAGGCTAGAACTTTACCCCTTTCTATCAAGGATAATTGCTTTTTTCTACCCGTATTGCAAACACTTTATAAAATATAATTTCTCGTAGTGAAATGTGGACACTTTACCAGCACAACCACTGCATATAAAGAGAAGTATCAAATGAAAACATTTTTGCTTATATTAATGTAATAAATGCACAGGGTCTAAATTTTTGTCGCATTTTAAATTCCTATTTTGATCTGGGAAAATCTCAATTACCCCTCATCAAGCAATAAATACCCAGAATATCTATAAATGGACTATTTACATAACAAGTATTAATAACCCTCATTTACATTTTATACAATGTCTATAAACTTTGTTTCGTAAATAGAAACGATACCGTGTCTATGTTTTTGTCGGGTAGTGTACTAGAATAGGAAAGTGAGCTGCGTCCTTTCGCGCTTTGAAAATGCTGAAAATCCAAACACGTTTGAATCAATCACTTTGTGTTCTTTCGTAACATTGTATCTTATTCAAACTAATCGCGATTGGTAATCACCTTACCCCTCTAGATCAACGAGTTTATGTGATTCAATAAAGCAATCGTGATTTGATGTATAAGCATTAACAGTTCTATCAAGAAATGGGAAGGATCGAGTGTGAGGTTGGAGATCTTAGTCAGCCGAATCAAGTTCAGTGTTTTTCGAAAAATGTTTTGAATACCTCGATCATCGGATCTCGATGTAAGGATCATGATTTTAGATTATCAGCAAATGAACGCAGTTATGGTAGTAATAAATCCAATGAATATCATTCACTTGTTAATGATCAAAAAACAAATACTTTGATATAGTTTGATATGTTTGCACAATGTATACTTACCGTAATTGTGAGGTCCCATATTTCTAACATCTTTATTAGCCGCTACACAGTCAAATGCTTAATCCACTAAGCGCTAAATAAATTAATAATTACTATGAAACTACCAGCACCCCCATCCGTGGACGTGTTTCGCCGTTTACGGCTCATCGGCACAACTTTGCGAGCGCTGACATTCGATCATATCTGATGAATTCCCAACTAGCCAACTTTACTTGTGTTCTATTCCGTAGAGGTCGATAAGCGTTAATTTCCAACATTTTAATTGATTAGAATATCTAGGTTTAAACGGGTAAAAATATCCTTCTCGAGTACTTATAGCTGGTGGGGATCAATGCTACCCCCATTGAAACGCAATAATTTTTTTAATTCATTGTAAACATGTCGGTGAATAGTAGTTTTACAAGGCATAGTTTAAGTTACAACGATTTTATAATAATGTTTACTAGCGAATTATTTTTAAGCAGTCTTATTCGCAATTTTAATTCTAAATTAACTTTTAATTTTTTTTTTGACATGGCGACAAACCGCCGCAAGGACAGATTCTTCAAAAATAGCCATTAGGGAATTAATTAATAAATACATTGAAACAGGATCTGTTGAAGACAGATCAGAGTCTGGAAAAGTCACTAAGTTAAAGTTAAAAAAGCTGATGTTAGATATTTACGAATACAATCAATGCGAAATCGGTAAACAACTTCGAAACAACTGGCACATAATTTACAACAGGCTACAGGAACGTCTGTCTCCTTATCCTGTGTCCGTAAACATCTACTAAAGGAAGGACTTCGAAGTTGTGTTGTAGTTCTAAAACCTTTGTTACGGCGCGAAAATAAGAGAAAACGTTTACGATATGCAAAAAATCACCGCGAATGGCCATTAATAGTTGCATTTGTATTAAGCACTACTGGTCTAAAACAATACCCGAAAATCCTTTTAACAAAAGGAGGAGTTTTCACCCCCTCAACATCCTTACAACAAAAAAGTTTTAGGCATGTCCTAGGGTGGGGTGGACTACTTACACACAACGTTTAAAATTATTCGAGAATAGAATTTTCGAGTTAGGAACCATCCTTTTTCGGGGTAACAACTTTGTAATTTAGTTTTTTTCTTCGGGAACTGGTTTCTACAAACGATACACTTTTAATAATTTCTATAATAGAGATAAATCACTACGAAACAAGCTAAAACATCATCCACAAAAACGAAGATTCAAGACTTCCTCGTGGTGTACAATACCACGCTAGATTCTCCGAATCTCCATTTTATCGCAACGACAATCTTTGGACGTACGTACTGCGCAAATTATGGTACTAATTAAGCCGAAGTGAACTAACTCGCTCTCTATAAATTGGAATCTACGCGTTATTGTTGGCGTTTGTGCGGTGCATGTAATGTTGTGTACATGTCATTGACATCGTTATCATCGCCGAACAAACACCGTAGCTTAATAAAGTCACTTCGACTGCGCTGCCTCGCGCTGTGCGGGCTTTTAATTCCGGCGCATCGTCTCTAATAAAAATCCCGCTTGTTTGCCGTTATCTTTTATATGTGTTTTCGAAGGCTTTGCCGTCCGGGCCGACTTCGACGTCGTCACCCACGCGCGGTTCTCCCGAGCTTCGTGTAGAAGCGATTTTATTCGCCGCCGGTAGGGGTCTTTTTTATCACGTTGGCGGTGCCTTTTTAAAATCAATATTTGCGGGTAGATTTGACGTAATACGTGTTGTCAGTTTTAAACGGCAGTTAAGTCGATCGTCCAAAAAAAAAATTGTTTGTTATTATAGACCGGCTTTAAAAAGCAAAAAAGTTTATCGTCTATTCCGAGAGGGATTTCTTTAAGTATTAACTGGACGAATGATGAAATAAAATTAAGGAATTTGTTTCTTGAGCGTTTAATTTAGAATCTTTAGAATGTATCAATTTATCTATGAAGAACTCTTGATCAGAAGTTGGATGATTTTGAACACGTTCATAGCAGGATTGGCTATTGCAGAAAAACTGAAAATAGAATAATAGCCAAGAGTCTAAGTGCGTTCTTTTTCATATAAATGGTTTCGTAAGCGTCTAATTCTCTCAGAGAAGTTACGTTGTTACTTAAGCAAAGGTTTTCTAATTTAATATTATGCCCGATTTCCTTCAGGTGTTGTTCATAGCTGCAATGCCCGATATAGGCTTTTCACAGACATTGGTTCTAATTTTATAAATGTTCGACGTTTCTTTCGCGAACCGCGACGCACATTCGTACCTTGTCCTCTAGGACTTCTACTAATACTCTTCGATATTTTGTGAAAGGCTATAGAATTTCTTATATAAAGCACATGTTGGACTTTCTTAAGAATTTGTGGTTAAAACTGTTGGGATGGTGACCAAAATTTCAGAAAAAATGTAACTCTTTTCTTAACTTTCACCAATATTTCGCTTTTACTTTTAAAGGTTCACCAGGGTCATAAATGAATTAAAGTAGATAGCCAAACTCGCGAACTTAAAGACTTAACGATGTACATACATCTTAAGATCCGTGAAGTTAATTAAAAATAAGAAACGAAATGTTCATGTTTATCCCGACAGTTTCACCATGCGTTAGTTTATAACGACCGCCATAGTCCTTGGTCTTTTTTAAAAACCAGATCGACATCTATAGAAGAGTGACCATTGTAAGTAGTTATTTTTATATCCATTTAAGTTCTTCGATGTACACTGCCGTTCAGAGAAGTTCGGTCGGTTGGTAAAAAACATGAAAAGGTTACAGAAACAAACGAAACTAAAAACAAAATGCAATTTTATTGTATGTACAAGTAAAAAAGACAAAAATAAATAAATAAAAAGTTATTCTGGCCTAATATAACTTCGGACATAAACTCGTCGATTTTGCCCAAAAACCTCAAACTTTGACTCGTCACTCCAAAGCACGTATTTCCAATCATCTAACGACCAATCTAGATGAGAACGGGCCTACTGTAGCCGTTTTGCTCTGTTGGCCCGACGTAATAAGAGTTTTCGAATGGCAATGCGTCCATGAAGGTCCGCTTGTTGAAGTCGACGTTTTACCGTACTCCCCGAAACTTGTTCTTCACGGCCGCGATTGACTTCGGCTGCTATTTGTGGCGCTGTTAATTTTCTATTGCGTTTGCTTAATGATACAATTCTCAAATCTTCAGCTTTTGTTGTTTTCCTAGATGCTCCAGGACGAACGCGATTTTCTATAGTTCCAGTTGTCCGATATCGCTTTATGATGTCATTTACTGTTGAACTTCTCATATTTATTTTTTCAGCAATTTGTCGCCCCGAATATCCTTCTTCAAACAACGTAATAATGCGTGAACGTTTTTCTACACTGGTAGGCTTGCCACGTGCCATTTTGAAGTAAATTTTCTTAAAACTTTCGCGCAAAAACGACAGACGCACACCAACACACGTTTAACAGTAAAATGAAGAAAATTTATATCTTTACGCCCGTGATAAATAAACAAGAATGATACTGCGGTATATTTCCGAAATGTATTGTTCGTTAATAATCCCCAAACGACCCGTTTCGAAAGATCGGTACTTCCGAGAAATTCTTGGAATGATAATAAAAGGGACTTCATTGTGGTTGTCGCAATATTTCTACTTTACATAATAATTTATGGCTTTAATCCCTTAGAAAAGAGTGTATGCTTAATATTTTTCTAATTTGATGTATTAATAATTGTATACAGTGTGATATAATAGTTTTTTATCGTATGACCGAACTTCACTGAACGGCAGTGTATATACTTTTATTCAAGAAGAATTTTACCAATCTCTTAATGCCATTTTGTGTCACAATCTATCTATTAGTGTCGTTTTAAAAGTACTTAGTGTATCCAAAACAACCATAGGAATGGTACAGGAATGAAAAAATATAGTAAAACTGGTACTGGTAACCTCGTGTGACAACATACCAGCCAATGTAAAGGCAGACCGACTAGCAAAGAGCGGTAGCGCACTCCCACTTACCGGGCCTGAGGACTCCGTTGTCATCTCTTAGAGATGGCTGAGGCGGAGATTAAAAAACTACACCAGTGGCATGAAAAACATTAGAGAGAAAAACCAGGAATCGTGCATTCGAAGCATTAATCTCTGCATTAATCTCTGGTCATGAGCAAATGTTAGATTGTGGACCGGCACCGTAAATGGTCACTGCCTGCTAAACAACCATTTACACCAAATGGGATTGGTACCTGAATCAGTATGTAGAGGATATGACGAGGAAGAAGAAACTCCTCCAGAGCTTGTAATCTACTGCTTAGGGACATAATAATTGACCCAGGAAAACTGTTAAACATAGAGTCGAAGAAAATGTTTGATTTTTTAAAGGCCACAGAACTTTTCGGGTATTAAGAAATTATTTAGAGCACAATAGGTCACTCGACCGCAGGGCAGGAAGCCGCTTGGGATCACCTCGTTGTAATAATAATCTATTAATGTTGGTTTCCTTTATATAGATGTCTATTTCCAGTTTTTTGTTATTTCAAATTACTAAACTATCTAGAAACGGTTGTTCACTGCTTTCTCTACGGGATTTTGGAATTCACACCATCCTCTTTCACCTCGATACGCTTGGACCAATGATAATCTACGTCTTGATGAAATTGAACAAGTCAAGCTCTCCAAAGTAGCCATCCACCATAGCTTCCTTCTGTTCTGACGAAAATGTCTGGTCTGTATTCCTTCATGAGTGTTATCTTGATGAAAAACGATTTCCTGCGGGTCGAAACCGATACTCTTTCTATTAACTTTGTGTTTTAATTTGTGAGTGAGTCCCCAAAAGGGAGGAAGATTATTTGAACTAATGATTGATCGAATTGCAGCTGAAAAGCATCGTTAATTTTTATAACCAAAAGTTATTTATTTCAAATAAAGAGAATTACTTGCTTGTGAAGCCTGGGAATTATATCTTATTGGTGCCAACGTTATTTCTGTGTTCATTCGGATGCGTACCCGATCCAGTTGTCTATATTCGCCTGATGTATACAGGTCACTCGTTCTGTCTCGTTTAAGTTTAGGGGAACTTTTCCTTCATTCTGTGCTTCTATCAGCAATAATTTCTATAATGTTGGTTATTATGCCTGTTTTTCCTTTTGTCCTGCGTACTTTTACCCACTTGCAAATCGCTCTTAGAAAGCAAAGAAACGAAGAACTGGAAGTAAATCTTTCTGCGAAATAGTAGTGAACAGCTATATTGGCTATATTTTTGGTTCCAAATAGTTTTGTCTATTCTGTAATGCCATTGTCTTCATTTAGAATCATCGACTTTTAACAAGAATATAATGCTAAGGGAGATACCAATTTGGGAAAGTTATAAATTGTAAAGCACTTTTCTAAATATTTTTTATTCATTAATCTACACCAGGGGCCCCGAGGGGGTCGGTATCAACCCTCTGGAGGTCTATGAAATTTCACAGGGGGCCATTGATGATAGTACGACAATTATGTTGTATGCTGTATATTATAGAGAAAAATGTAAGGAGCTCGATAAAGAAAACCATTCCTTCAAAAGGAGTCAAGAAAAAGGTTGGGAATCCTCGATCTACATCTTCATCGAAATACTTCCTCGATCCTAGACAACTTCTCTTGGTTAAAACATCTTTTATCCCACTGTTGAAGTAGATATTGGAAACAATGGGATCTCGAATAAATTTAAATTGGTTTAGCGATTTACTGTGGGCGTGTAACCAGCTTTCATCTGATTTTAGTAATTATATTCGTCTAGAAGTAATTAATTATATACAGTAGCAGCTATCATTTTCTTTGGGGTTTAGCTTATCGCATTGCTTTCAGGGTATTATCCAGAGGATCCAAATTTCATTTGCGATGAGAAATCGCTACATAAAAACCACAATGTTTTTTATGAAATGCCCCAAATTTTAACAAAAATGTTGATTTGTTGGAAAGACAAGCTATAGAGCTTGTAAATGTTTCAGTGTTTTGCATATTACTAAATTACCGTGAAATTCGTTGAATCTCCTCGAGCTTTGGACACTTACACCTGGGTAAGAAGGACGTGGTAGAATACGAGCGTTTTTCAAGTTTGCTAGAATCTAGAAGCTCTGAAATTATCTTCATTGCTAATTTTATGTAATTTTTCATGCGATTTATGACCGCAAATAACACTTTCTATTCCGTAAGTTTGATAATAGTAAGCTGACGAAAGTTCCTGTTTTATATCAAGAATAGCTACTAAGTAAGATTTTAGCACCGATACATCTCCTGCACGTTCTCAAAATGAAAACCTGAACAACAAACTGGATTTGCGGTTTAAATATGATTCCTTCCCGAGGAGCAAGGATTGAAGATAACCCGTTGTGCATGTAATTTTATTTGAACAGATAGTTGTACAATTAAATAATGCAGCATACTTTACTATTAGATCATTGGGGGCATCATTGTTTTTCTATTAAAGTCGTCTTAAATTACAATAATACGATAAAACACGTATAAAGTTTTTTAAACCAATTAATTTTATTTTTAGCATCTGATCTTTGTTGACAGATTGGACAAGAAGTTGTCACATCTGCTCCGACGGAAAGACACCACCGCCTCGGAGACATCGGAAGACAGCAAAACTTCAACAGCCTCAGCCGTAGATACGTTTTCGATGACGACGATGTCATCCGGACTTTCAGCAACCCCACAAAGGGTCACGTTATCGGGCCCTGTAACTGATTTGTAATATCACATCTACAATATGATTAAAAGACAACATGATTTCTAAAGAAACCGGGCCAAATGTATTGATAAATAATAAGTTTTAAAAATAAATGATTAGGTTTGAAATTAATGTACAAAATATTGATTTTACAGACACGCGTATTTTTCTTATTATTTTTTCAGAGGAAAACCGCACCATGTTTATGCGTAATTTGATTTATACATATGTAATGTACTTATACACTTACTGTAGGAAGAAACCTTAATGATAGTGATTATTATTGGTGACGTATGAACTTACTGAACAACTCGTGTTTTCGGGCATGGTTTATCGTAATTTATACACACATAAATAAACATTATATACTATATGTAGTGGTACTTATGCATTAATAATTTCCAAACTATACGAAATCGATATTCTACGTGTAGAATTTTATTTTCAATTATTTTTACCTTCATTTCTATCAGTTTGTGCTAATTTGGTTGTTTCGTTACCCTAAATTTTACATCAAATCTAAAAATTTTCTTCGTAATACACTGTCTCCAAAGTTATCTGCGCCCCCTGGCTAATTTTCTTTATAAGTGTGCGGATAATTCTTTAAATTAAATGACTACGTTGTCGATATGCGGCATTTGATGGTTTGATCGAATATCCGATAGGGATTTAAAAAATAAACACACTCGAAAAATTGTAATCGATGCACTTTAAATTAATTAACTCAAGTGAATCCACTAATTTGTTTATATTTAGATAATGATTAAATTGTAATATGTTGATTGTGATGGATTATGTCGGTATCTGTTTTTTTTGTTTAAATTGAAATTGAATATGTTTACACAAAAAAGCATAACGACATTATCCACAAACTTAACTGAAACGACTGACATTCCACCCTCAAGTATATCGAATCTAGGGCCTAAGTACACGTTTTTTTTTTGATATTAAAAAGAACATATCTAAAAAAGTAATACTTATAGTACGTAAGTAGATTAATTTATTATATCCCATGGTTATCTGTGTGTAATTCAATATAATTTTTTTACATCTTTATACCGGTAATAACTCGAATTTGTCGATGTTATGTAATAACGATTTTTTTACTACGAAAAAAATATATTTTTCTATAAAAGCAATTGTATTTTTACTCAGAATTTCCCCGAATTATCTTCCTTAGATCGCAATCAAAATGTAGCGTCGTTCTTGGTAAGCCTGTGAGTTTGTGCAATTGTGAAAATATATCGGACGTTATTGGGATAATATTGAAGTTGGGAAGTGGTTTTACGTGCTGTAGGGATTAATATCGAGTTGAAGAGTGGTTAAGATAATAGCATGTAATGTTGTTATGGGTATAGATTGGTATCAATGAAAATAGGAGAAATGAAGGTAAGTAATGAAATTTGTTACGATAAGGGAGATATTTCAACTGTTTATGCAACTTCAACAAATTAAGCCAATAAAAATCGATAGAAACTGATATTTTTGAATAATATGATCTCCATTTTTGCTGGTGTAAAACCATAACTTTTCCTTGAAGTTATACACCGCATTATCTTTTGGTTCTTTCAGCGTCATATTTTAAACACTACATTTTTTTAATAGCCTCAACGCGAAAGATCTGCCGGTTTCAGAACAGGCTTTTTTGAATTTTCAAAATTTCTGCTTCTAACACAATGTTGAAAATTGCACTTAACAAATCTTTACGTGTCCATCCCGTGTAAAATTGATGTTTTCAGTTGCGTTACAGGAACGACCTTTTTATTCCATATTTCCTTCACCATTAAAAGAAAAATAAGCATAACATTCTAACATGTTTCCATAATTCTGTACTATTAGAGTCTTAAACAAAATTAATTTTTTGAGAACTTGCTGGTTTAATCAAGGTGAAGCTGTTTTAGCTTTTCTTCTATTGCATTCTATAATTTTTCTGTCCGTGGTTTTTTTTTTATTTTACTGTGTTGCTACGGTGAGAACTTAGTGTCTCACTCGCTATTTCTTTTCCCATTACATTCAGATCGTTTTCATATTTCTTAATAGTTATTTGGTTCCTTTCGCCGATCTTACTTTTAGAGTGTCATCTAGTAATTTATTTACCACGCGTATTCTAATTATAGAATTTGGCATAAATAACGAATGGTTTAAATTGAAAAAATTTCACAGGTACTAATATTAAATTGTAACTCATCCTATCAAAACATTGCGTAACTCTGCATACCTGCACAGGTGATGGGAGGTAGAATACCCCACCCTGGTACGTTTGCTCAAAATCCTGCATACGAATGGGGAATATTAAAACGATTTTCGAACTTTCCCATAATGCTTTGGATTCAGATTTTAGCATTTTAACAATTTCTGCTGTTGATTTTCTGGAACGTCCTTATGAGCCGTAGTACAAGAAAAAAATTGAAGGCCAAGCGAGGCACGAAAACACTATTCCGATTGTTTTCGTGCCTTATGTAACACCGCCTAGGGTTGAGTGAGTTTTTGTTTTCCAAAATGGGGAGATGGGTTAAATAGAATGAAAATGAATTAAAATGAAAAATTTGACTGAAAATAAATACAAAATAAAGTACATTCATGCAGAAATAAAGATAAAAGATCCAAACAGATTCGGGCCAAAAAAAGTTGTGCGAAAAGCAATAATTGCTGTTCGTGAAATTAAGATGGGGTACTTGAAAAAAGCATATTGACCGACCGTTTAAAATTATTTTCTTTTCTTGATCTTTTTTTTCTCGACTGCGAGACTCGTTTGTCTTGTTCACGTTAGTTCTTCGGTATAATAGGATTATGATCACGTGAACCCTATGATCAATATGATAGGGTAGCGAACAATGCTCGTTTAGACACTTTATCCTTGCCTGACCATAAAAATCCTCACAAGACGATCTCTTCAATCTTTCATTGATAAACAAATTCTTGTGTCGTTCATCAAATTTATTGGTAATATGAAATGGACATAATAAATAATTTTTTAGACGGGGGAACACCGGCAACACGATTTCGATGGAAGCTGTAGAGACTGAAAGGGTATCATGGTATAAGAACAACGCTTTTTTTTAAGCAGCCGATTCACCCAATTTCGGGGTGTAAGTAGAACTTCGTCCTCAAAATAGGAATCTGTGCACCCGTATGGAAGAAAATCTTTTCCTTTTTCAAATAAGGACGTTTTTTATCGATTTCTTGGCTCAATTGCTCCAATAACGACGCGTAATACTTCTCAGTTATTGTTTGTCCTTTTTCCAAGTAATCGCTGTAGATGATTCCGCATGCATCCCAAAAATACCTTGCCGGCGATTTCACCGTCTTCGCCTTCTTGGGAGGCCGTTCTCCTGCAAAAACCCACTATTTTGACCTCCGGAGTGTATCCACATTTCGTCAATAGTTATGTATCGACGGAGAAACTAGTCAGGATGGCGACGGGAAAGCGTCAAGACAGCCTTAGTGTTGGCGCTTAGTCTCCACTGAGAGCAAACGCGGTACTCATCTTGCCGAGATTTCTTCACGCCCAATTTTTCGTGCAAAATTGAAAACACTGTACCTGGCGATATGCCTGTGGCCTCAACTATTTCGCGCACTTTGATTCGTCGATGTCCATCTTTTGTAGATGTACGTCCACGTTTAAACTCATTTACCCAATTAGCAGATGTACCATGAACTTCATCCAACTTAGCTTTGGTCTCTTTCGGAACACCGAAAGAGAATTTTCGGTTCCGAATTAAAAAATTTGAAAGGCTTAACAAAGCTACAAGCTACAAACATGCATCCGATTGTCAATTTTTTTTACAGATGAACACGCAGTTTAGAAACATATACAAATAAATAATATTTATTGGTATTGAAAATACTTATGCTACTTATAAACATGTAAATGAAAGACAATTCAACAAAATAAGTTATCGACTGAAACAGGTATTACACAACCAAGCGCTTCAAGAGAAAATTTTCTCAGGAAGTGGTCCTTCTGGGTGCGTCTGAACCTGCTCTACGTGGTTTACCTTGATTTGCAATGAAATTTACGCGGAATTTCCCTAAAACTAACACCCCCTTCGTGTAGCCCATGTAACAGATATTCATGTAGAAGCACGCGCGGAATATCTGCTTCTTGTAAAGCCCAATGCAATTTGATAAACAATCATTAAGTTAAGTCTTGATTAGCTTTAGATGCTAATACTAACCAATGGAACAGACGTATTTGAAGTTAATTGAAGCTTTCATCTGTGGAAAAAAGTTCAAGGCAGGATCTGGACGATCTAAAATGAATTTTCAATTTCGATTTGACAATATAGAGTCAATGCTCAAACACCAAATCAAATTAGTCCGTGGTATTGAACTCCTTTTAACATTCCAAAACGAAAATAGCTTATTTATAACTTAGTAAATATTTTATTATATATAACTTATATTTTAGTTTAATTCCGTTTCAATCTTACACGGCTAACTTATAAAACAAAGCTAGCGAAATCAAAACTACAAAAAGATTAACTGAAACCACACTAGAACCACCATCTCTATTAAAATCCCTTCCATAAATTCCGAAGACCAAAAGCTTATTCTGCGGGTGCAACAACGTAATCTTCCGTTCTACAATTTTGCCATCTTCATAGTACTGACTGCTCCACTCGTAATCAGACCGGTTCAGTGGCCTTATACTGCTCAATAAAGTATTTGGAAATTGTATTGATGCTGCTAGATCATGTTTACGTTAACTTATTTAACGTTAACGCAATGCGAAGAGATTTGTTAGAAATTCTTTTTTATTGTTTCAAATTGTCTATAATAAGTGAAATTCGGTAAAACTAGATCAATGCAAGTCCACACATTTCGTTCTAAAACTTGAAAAAGACTCTTTTAAGGTCAGGTAAAGGCAAAAGTTTTACAGCGTTGAAACCATAAAATTATATCATAAACTTATGAAACCGCCGGCTATAAAACCTTTCGGAACCGAATAAAAACAATACCATATTGTCCTTATTCTATTCGGGTATACAACAGCATCGAAAATAATTATTGCAGCATATTTTACAACCGAATAATATCCGAATATTGCGCCGATATTGCGTCACGTACTTCCAAGTTCGGGCGCTGGAAAGGGGTTGGTTTTTAACCCTTACGGCTGACCCGGCAGCGCGGTCGCAGTTTGTTCCCTCTTTTACCTGGGAAACAATAACGCAATTAGGAAAATTATTTGAGGAGGATAAAGTGACGCTGCTCCGACTTCCTGGACAGGCAGGAAGTGGGTAGTTCTGACCGCGCGTGTCCTGTATATGCATGACATGTGACACGCGTTCGAAATGAAGTAATGTATTTATAATTTAATACGACGATTTTTCACGGGGCGCTGGCCACCGAGATACGAAATGCTCGAAAATAGGACGGTATTTTTATTGGATACAAACAATGGAATGCGAGGTTCGTCGCAGAAGCGATGACAATCTGTATAGAGATTAAATTTTGCATTAAACTAAAAGAAATTGCTGAAATCGTCTGAAATGCTAAAGCACCAAATGAAACTGACGTCAGATCGCAATCAGCTGGTTTCAGGATTTTACTTCCGCTATTAAATCAAAATTCAAAGCATGAGCTCTCCATCGTACTGCTGAGGGAAATCAACATATAGAAATCGTCGACAATAGGTGTCGCGAAGATGCTATTTAATCTATTAACAATTAATATTTTATTCCAAACGAATTAGATGAAATTTGGAAGCGATTTCCATAGTTCCAACGTATAAAAAAATAATAACCCGTCAATTTTGGCAACCACACCTCGAGCAAGTGCACCGATTTTCGAAACTAATCGACACCATGCTGCAACAACTCCGCATGAAAGAATACGCCGAGCACCAATGCCAATTGAATACCACGTCCGATAGTTGCCTACCGGACTTGCCACCGCAGATCGGCAAATACAAGCGATTGCTTCACGATTACCGAAAATATTTGACAGTTAGCAAGGCCAATCCGAGAACAAAGCAATTTTTTCGAAGTATTTCCGCTATAAAGGCCGAGAAGAAGCGGCAGATTTACACGGTACCGAAGTACGTGGTGCATCCTTTCAGCAAATTTAGCGTGGTGGTGGAATGTATCATGTTCGTGCTATGGTTTTATGGTTATCTCTTCGATCCTATCTTCGTTGCCTTTTATGAGATGGATGCTATAGATAGGCCGCTTGTTATCGTCACGCTTATTGTTAATACGCTGCTAACGTTTCATATAGGACTATGTTTTATAACTGGGTACCAGATAGCTGCCACTAAAGAGATTGTATTGGAGCCGAGAAAGATCGCCGTGCACTATATCAAGACGTACTTTTTCTTCGATTTGGTCGGATGTATTCCGATGAGGTATACTTACTTTGTATTGCATTTTAATTGTTAAGCAGGATCATATGCGGGGTGATTGATTGTAACCATAAGTTAAGCGTAATATGGGTTGTAAAAAGCTGTTTTCCTTTTTAATGTTGGAACTTTGCCTAATTCTACTAAAATATTTTCAAAACGTTGCTTTTCCATCGAGGCTTTTACAAACGTCGATTCCAAGGCAAATAATGGACAAAAAAATGTTACGAAGAATAAGGAAAACTAAGAAAAATAGAAAAGTTCGAAAATTACAGATTTCACCCTGCCATTCCATACAAGTTGATCGTTAAACACACTCGTTTTTAGCTTTTGTCTATAACTTTAACCGTTTTTGAATTGCGGACGTTTGAAGTTTTCGAACGAACAAAAAAAAACCATCAGAACGAGGCCTGAAATCGATGTCTCTCTAGTTTTCGTCGATTTTATGGTCAGGTACGCATTTCTAGTCAGCGAATTTTTCGACTTCCGATAGAAAATTAATCGTTGCTCGAGCTTTATCCGTTCAAAGTTAAAAAAATAAATCAACTTCTTTAACTTCTTTAACTTCGAGACGCTCTAGCATCGGAACGGTTAGAGCTAGGAGATCCAGATTTCTTTGGTCTTAAAGCGCTCGTCGAGATCTTTCGAACAAACTCAAACTGAAGCTCTTATCTTATTCGGATGCCGAGATATAAGAGAGCCGTAAAAAATTTGAACCTAAGGTGATGATCTCTTTGAAGGGCATCCAAAAAGGGCCGGAATTTCAATTATCTAACGGTGTCGATGGTTGTATGTTAGCGGAATAAAATTTCAACCCATTTTTTCTAACCATTTATGAAGTATGGACGTTTGAAATTTGGACTGAATTATATGACAAGAGATCCAGCTTTCAGCGTAGATCAAAATTATTTGTATTACCTTGGAGCTCTCTAGCGGCGAAACGGCT
This sequence comes from Marronus borbonicus, assembly GCA_902655005.2. Classification (NCBI taxonomy): domain Eukaryota; kingdom Metazoa; phylum Arthropoda; class Insecta; order Coleoptera; family Scarabaeidae; genus Marronus; species Marronus borbonicus. Next base: position 1,763,450 of record LR737397.1, read on the forward strand.
AAAGGTAGAGGATCGCAGTTTCCGAGGTTGGAAGATAAACCTTTCGAATCCATAAATGTCTCAATTTTAATGTGAATAGTCGACAGAAAAAGGCTGCGAAAAAGATTGAAAATTATGAAAAATAAAAACGGCTAATTTCGTTGTGTTGTCCTCCATTCTGACCCGCTCATTTTTAACTTTTGCTGATATTTTTAGCCATTTTTTGAGTTACGGCCGCTTGAAGTTTTGGAGAAAAACGGAAATAAGACCAAGAAGAACTCAGTGAATCCGTGTTTAATTTCCAAATACACCTGCTCGGAGGTGCAGTTAAATAGATTAGTTCGCTGGAGCCCAATCAGCGAGAATCCCGTCGTTCATGGGCCACTTCTTTATAAATTGCAGAAATTGTAACCGCAGCTTCCACTTACTCTCATTACACGTAATACGACAAATTTTTCCATTACGCACTTAAAGCTCCAGCTAATCCTAATTCTTTCTTATTGTGGATCCTGGCAACTACGATCCCTATCAGGCATATCTGGAATTTAAAAATACTTTTACTGAGTAAAAAACAAGTAAAAAATTTGTCAAGTATTAACTTGGCAATTTTTTTGTCCATACTTTTCAAAATGTGGCCGGTTTTTTTCTTAGCTAAAACATCCGGCAGAATGTTACTAGAAAAACCTATAAACACGTATTTACTTGTCGAAAAGCTCTTAATTCTTCGTTTTCAGGCATATCGCTACAGTTGCGCGGGCCGACTTCGACGACGTCTACCACAACTTGCTTTCAGCCCTTCACTTATTTAGAGTCGTTAGAATCGGCACTGCCATGCAATACTTCAGGCAACTGACGCTTTTGCTTCACATAGAGGATCCAGGTCACGTGTTGGCTACCATGATCATGATGACCTTCCTGTTCCTACATTGGATATCCTGCGTTGTCTATCTTAGCAATAAATTGCTGTACTACATAACGGGATCCATACAGGGCCACTCCTGGCTGAGAAGGATGGGAATATCTGCTGCTCAGGACGATGTAAGGTGGTATCGGAGATATCTGATATGCCTTCATACGGTTGCTATGAATTTCTACGCTGCTGGTGCAGGAATGGAATTAACTTTCGTGTTTTGCGAACATATCATAATGTCGCTCATAATGATTTTCGGTTCGTTATATTACGTTTACTCCCTAATCATCACCTTGCAATTAGTTAGATCGGCTACTACTTCCGAGAGCAAATACGAGGAATTTCTGTATCAATTGAACGATTACATGAGGGCCAAGCTACTTCCAAATGATCTGAGAAAGAGGATCGTCCTTTATTACGAGCACAGATTCCAGAAGAAATTCTTCAGGGAACAAGCTATCCTGTCCTCACTGTCCGAGCATCTAAGGCACGAAATTTTCTTACAGAATTGTAAGCATCTCATGCACACTGTCGCCCTGTTCAAGGAACTGCCCAAGAACGTTGTGGGGTTGATATTGGCAAGCTTGAAGCAGGAGGTCTTCTTGCCAAACGACTTGATCCTATCCAGCGATTCAAATTCTGGATCGATGTACTTCATTTCATATGGTACTGTAGCTATTTATAACCCAGACGGTCAGGAATGTTTGCATCTAACTGATGGCATGCATTTCGGGGCACCTTCACTTTCAACTACTCGTGAAGTCTACGGTTACAATTGCATCAGTGTCGAAATGACGGAATGTTACAGATGGGACAAGGCGGACTTTCTAAAATGTGCCAATATGTACAAGGGTATTGTCGAGATCATCGAAAATATTAGAGAGAAGGCAATCAAGAGAATCCAAGCCGCTGAGCAGCAGAATGTGTATTCGAAGAACGCTGATATACTGTCCGATTTGAGACGAGGGAAGATTATAGAGGCAGGAGTATATAGAGTGGAATGAGAATGATAGTTTCACGAGTTTTGTAATATTTGTAATGTAAGTGTAATCGATATTCATAAACTAAACGTCCTTTGTAAAAAGCAATGTTGTTCGTTATTGTTGCGGCTAATGTCCTGATCTGGGGTCTAAATTAACATGCCGGCTGACAACATTTATCGCGGGATCCGAATTGAATGCAATTTGGACGTTTTTCAATGTCATGACAATAAGAAAATATACAGAAAGTTAAAGGTTTTGGTACGATATAGGTGAAAATCAGGCACTTCATTATTTGACGTTGGTAGAAGTGAATGTGTAATTTTTAACACACAGAAGCAAAACGAGGTTATCCTATCATCGGCCAAGGAAATAATTAACATTCATTCGAAAATAGTTGTTTTATTATTGAAAATATATTAAACTGTACATTGCGAGAAAAATGAAATAAACCATTAAGCATTGGCCTCAAACGCTTACTAAGGTTTTTTTCTGTGGTTCGAAACAGTCACTAAGCAGCATCTCTTGAAGGTCTTCCTATTAGAGTATTGCACTGCAGTTGGTTGTCTTCAGTTCGTATCAGACCAGTGGCACCCTTACGACTTAAAATCTAAAAACGAGATTTTGGAATTATTGGCCAATCGGTGAAGCTTCCAACAATTAACAGTTATACTATCGGCTGCATTTATGAACCAGAGTCATCGTCACTATATCGATAGTTCGGAAATCACCACTTCTAATTTTCTTGTTTTCGATTATACCTTTCGGCGTTACATAACTGAAGAAGCGCAAAATTGTTGCTAACTACAGTAACTACGGAATTGTCGCTCCATCTTTTATTGGTTAACTTCGTAGCATCACCAAAAGCAGAGTCATAGAATTCTCTTTCCTACTTAGCAACACCTCTTGTAGACTCTATCAAACAACCGGTTGTCCTATTGTCTCTAATTACTCCATTCCCTTTCGGTGAAGGTCTTCAAACAGCTTGTACGATGAAAAATAGTTATTGAAGAACACTGGATGATTACAAGGATTTTCTTTTTCGTCTTATCCGTCACTGCTCCATCTCCTAAACAAATATCTGATGTTTCTTTGTTTGCTTTCGCTCTGGCATAAAATTGGTACAAATAACCGTTTGATGAGGATAAATACCACAGTTTGGAACCGAAATGAACTGGTCTCCTTCTTATGTACATTTTGTAAGAGTGTCTCCCGAAGTAGGGAACAATTTGTTCATCCATAGAAAGACTATGGGAGGATATACCAAACTATCGCTTGTTTATATCAAGCAATGGCCTCAATTTAATTTTTGTCCAGATTCGTATTATCGGAAAGATGTAGATTTTTACCTTATTGCTTTGAATTTATTTCTGCTCGTGAATTTACGCAATATTTCCACACCTTTATCCTCGTCTATGACCAGTTATGATTCTAGTGCTTCTTGTTAAAGGTGCGTTATCCATTATGGATAACATCAATGATGCATAAACGCACCACTTTGTTGTTATCTATCAGTTTTTCTAAGGAACTATATTCATTTTTTGATGATTAGCAGTGCAGACTCATTGCCTGTAACGTCATACAAACAGTTACGTCGTTATAAAAAAAACAAAGCACTTTTGTAACATAAATATGGCTACTATTGAGACAATATAAAAAATAACTAGTTAACAAATGACGCTTCTTCTTTTTTTATATACTTGCTTTAATAGATCATTTTACCATACATATAAAGAAATCGTTAAAAAATTTTTAAAAATCTGAATAAAAATGGTATAAATGCCGGTGCGTTTGCGCACCATTAGTTGAAAATAGGTTATAGGAAATTCTATAAACAAAACAAAATGAAACGAGAGAATAAAAGTTAATAACTGTGATAATTGCTTGGATTCGCCCTGGTAAGCTCATTATCACATTTTAGATTACTTCTTACAATATTACTCCATTCGAAAAGGACGGCTTCTTCTAATTCCTGGAGCCTTACTGATCTCTTTGTAACACCCAAATGTGCTCAACCGTATTGAAGTTTGGCGTTCGTGGTGACCAGTCCATGACTTGAATATTGATCTCTTGTAAGTAATGTAGAATGTGTATAGCGATGTGTAGTCTCGCATTATCCTACATCGTGCAAAAGGCATTACGTGGTCCTGAATAAAGTTCTTCAGGTATTACCTTGTAATCCTGATGACCTTTGGCAAATAGGAATTAACTCTCTGCAGGCGTCAAAACCAATACCTCTCTAAGACATTCTTGATCCACCACCAAAGAGCTCCCTTCGGAAGCATATCTTTTTTCAGTTCTTCGCCATACTCTTTTGCGATCATCCGGACCAGCGTTGCCCGAAAACAAAACTCGCTTCCATTCCTCAGTTGTCCAATCTGCATGATTTCTTGCGGATCTCTAAAGTTGTGCTTTGTGTTCTACGGTAAGTGATGGTCCAATTGAAGGCCCCCTACTACTCAATTTAACTTCCGGCAACTTTCTCCTTGCAGCTAAAATTTACAACAAATTTATTGTCTTTTGCGAAACTTAAAATGTTTTTCAATTTCTTTTTTGTTTAATTTGTTACATTAATGAAGTCTTTACATCTAAATCTCGTTTTTAAGATTGTTTCGTTTCTCAAAAAACAAATAGGAGTGCTCAGTAATCTAACAAAAGAACTGAAGAAACTAAGTAATTTTAAAAACAATGATGTATCCTCAGAAATTGTGAAGAAAAAAATAAATATAAAAAAAATATATTTCGATCTTTGAAGAAGATTGTCGAAAGGTAAGTTGCGTTCTAACAACTGTGGCAAGCAACACAAAAGTATCGGCACACTCCGTACCACACAAGTTTAATTAATTATCCGGGACAGCCATTTCGAGGATTAATTTGCGTACATCGTATCTGCCGTATTTGCCGGAAGTTCGCATTTATTATGAATAGAATTGGCCCCAGTATAAATCCTTGCATCGGTCGCCTACTTCATAAATTATATTTTAAGATTGCTTCCGACTTCCGGCACACTGTAGTGCTCTAACTTGGCCAATAGGATGCCGTGGTTCACGCAGTCGTATGCCACAACATAAATGTTATCCCTTCTCGTAGTAAGCCCCAATGGTAGCATCGACTAATTCCAGCATTGCGAAAACGGTAGATATATTCGTTCTGTAGCTATGTTGGGATGTGCTAAAGACATTTCGATGTTCAAAGTGTATCTCCAACCTGATCTTTATAATTTCTTAAAAGATGCACGCAATGTAGAAATGGGTCTGTCGTTATCTGAGCTCTTTTTAACTCGTTCACGAAGATGGTACTTATTAGCCGGATGGGGTTAAGGGTACGCTTACTGCATGAATATTCTTTTTACCAATTCTGTTGTCAAACTACCTTTGTCTTTTTGGTTTTCAAATCCATCGTTATGTCGTAAATTTTGTTTTGGGAATGGAAAAAAATAAACAAACACAAAACATATGACTGGTTCCGAAATAAGGAAATCCTCAGTTTTTGGATAATGGTCCTTTATCACATTTTGCCTTAGATTTTAAAGAGACTAAGTTGGAAGATAATTTTAAAGCATGTCAACAACGAGTCCTCATAACAAGGAAAAACTATTTATTTTGAGAATTTTCCATTCACAAATGAACAATCTTCCGAGCGCGCCTTGTATATTGAAACCTTTTACCTCAAAACGAATAATAAAACATGCTTTTTCTTTAAAAACATGCAAAATAAAAAAAAACGCTACGTCTTAAAAATCCTTCAATCTTTTCCGAAATTGAAAGCCCTTGAACGTTTTTCTTTCATATTCATACTTTAGGGGTCAACGAGATACAATCCAAGCGTCCTCATGGCCGTCATAATCACCGCGCGCTTACAGAAACATGTAGAAGGGGACATGGAAAAGGGTCCATATATCCCTGTACAAATAACCTTTCTACTCGTCCATTGTTTTAAAAACTATTTCAAGTATAACCCAGGTGAAATTAAAACGTTAAATATTTGTTCAACCCCGTATATCTCGGAGACCACCCAAGACGGCTAGGTGTTAAATGGACGAACCTTTCCTCCGCCATATACTCCTTTATACCTACACACGTACTACTACTTCTTCTTCTTGTTCTTCCTCTTCTGGCTGTTTTCCTTCTCGACTACGACGATGACGTGGTGACGAGGAGGAGGACGACGGCGACAACGCGGTTGGATTAGTGTGCGTGCATCGGATACGTTTGTGTGCGTTCGTGTGCGTGACAATGGAGAAAAAAAATAACTCGTTGCATTAACACGTTTTTATTATTTTTATTTCTTCGGGGGGGCCGCTTTACGACGAATTTGAAACCTCTGCGCCTATAAGAGCCGGATGAAGGTTGATTGTTAAAAGGATTCGGGTTTTTAAAAAAATAAATATTTTCGAAACCTGGAAGGATTTGCATTGACTTTGATTTTTAAATGGAAATATTTCCGTAAATTGGGACAACTTGTTAATAATTTTATAGGTTAATACAAATTTATTTTGTGGTGGGCGATAACCAACACGGATTCTACATGGGCTATGATGCCAATTATCAAGAAAAAACGCGGATTTCTTCTTCAGCTATGCTTATCGACTTACATGAAGTATTTGTTTGCTTTATTTCTGTTCTATAAATTCGAACGTTATGGTGTTAATAGAAAAAATGTTGAAATGGTTGATCGCCAAGGAGGAATTGCTTGTTTCAATATTTATTCTTGGCGTTTCATAATGTCGTTTCTGGGAGCCAATGGTTTTTTTTGTTTTTTACATAAAGGACCTACTAAATTCTTCAAAATGTTAGGGTTTGTTTACATTTCATGCTGATAGCTTCGGGTTCCTTGACTGATCTATTGATCAAATTAAACGTGCTTACGTCGAGTTGAATAAGTACCCATAAATGAATTATTAACCACGCGAAAAGTAAATTTGTATTTAAATTTGATATTAATAATCTCTTTCTTCAGTTTGGAAATATCCATATTTAGAAACAATGTGTGAACAGCCTGTATAAAACTTAGTAACGGTAACAATAAGGTGTGGTACGCATGACCTTCCATTTCATTCCATAAAAGATAGATGGCATGAAGCCATGGATAATAACCAAACTCCAGGAAATGATTCCTTATCTCAATCGAGACTCCACTACACACCATAGAATGCCAACATCGACACTACTTCTCAAATTTCTAATTCCATAATTAGCCCGGGCACAATTTAGTCATAAGTGAGGAATAATGTTGCCCAAGTCTAAGTTGAGAATCGGCTTTTAATCCCAGAAACCCACAGTACCAACCACTATCCGTACTCGAGCTAGCTCGAGACTATAGCGCCATGCACTCATATCCGTTAACACCATATTTTCTCGAACAAACATTAAGTGTACGGCACAGAACTGGCAATAAGGGAGCTCGTACCTTCAGCATACTGTGATAGTAAAAATGATGGCAAAGAGAAGTCGTTAACACATATAATAAATAGAGGAGGGCTGAGTATAGAGCCCTGAGGGACAAATTTCAAAGTTTGAATGATTATGTGTGAAGGTTAGTAAGATATGCCCTACGCAACACTACGCATCCCGCAAGCTCACAGTCTACTCTGTCGAATGCTTTTGGCAGATCAAAAAAGTGTTAACCGCGTCCACCTCCCTGTACACATGACGTAAACAATGGTATATTGCGTAGCGTATTGGCTTGTCCTGTTTGGCACCAAATTGATGGCTAGAAATTAAATTCTTCTACAAAATAGTCAACCAACAATCAGCATTCAGGCTGAGCAGGCTTGAGCGCCAATGCTTATTTCAGATTACCGTCTCACATGTTTAATATACGCAGAATTTAATTCATTTTCTACCAGCTTGTCATACTACTGCTGGTCTCCACAAAATTCTAAGCTTCATGGCATGCACAATTTAAATCATTACCTATAAGTTTTTCAATTTAAAGTAAAAAGTTCTTCTTAATTTTAAATTGTACAACGCTTTGTTCTTCCGGAAGACATCTCCAGAAGGACGATTGCTAGATTCTTCTACTAGGACTGGAGAATTCTAAGGCAAAATTTCGTTCATTTATAGTCAAACCAATCGTAATCCTTTGATTATTTCTGATCTAAACATTTTCATATTCTACTTCTGTACAGATGTAGACTACAACCACGTAACATGGTCAATTTAATTGAAACTTTCAGAATAACATTTATAATGATGGTTGGATATGGTGACCATAACAAGAAGCATGGGTTCTTTTCAATGAAAAATACCCAAATAGCGATCCCATCACTTAATTTGTTGTGAGCAAAACTTTGAAGCGTCTTAGAAAAATGGGTCTTCCTAAATCTGGAGCACGAAAGATAGCAACTAATGAGGACACAAAAATTAAACGAAAATCCCTTTTCTTCTACACGACAATTATTTTTAAATCATAATGTGAGGGTTCGATTCATCGCATATTGAAGGAAAGCAAGTTTCGCCCTTGAGGAACTATTCAACCCGGATAGTTCCGACGTTTTTGCCTACGTATTGAATTTTATAAATTGGTCCCTGGAAAATCCTCAAAGACGCAAAATCATCTTCCATTTAGTATTGTGTAATAAATCTTTCCCAATTTAGTGTGCAGGAAACGCCAGCAAGTTCCGTACAGTAGCGTCAAAATCGAATTCTACCATAATTGAATTCTCATTTCGCCGACAACAAGTGAGACGTCGGCATTTCCCGCCCCGCCTCCCTTCTCTCGCTTTATTTTTAAACTCATTTTCCCGCTCATAAAAACAAGTGTAAATATTTAAAGTCGATAGTCGGTGATTTCTTCCACCACCACCACTACCACCACCGCCATCAGCAGCTCTTCTTCCTTCGGCGTCTACTACTTCTCTTCTTGCTCGCGTGTATTTTGATCGGGCAATCTCTTTGTCTATAGACATTTCCTGCAGTGTTTGCTTCAATATTTTTCATAAAATTGAGATTATATGGATTGCCGGTGTACACACTTCCTTTGTAAATATTTTTTCACAGAGCTGCATCGGCCAACCTCCAAGTAAAGCGGACGGCACACAATCCGTAGTTGATTTTCCGTTTTGTTGCTTCATTTTTCTTAATGAATGAACCGGCGGAAAAAAAAGGAAGAACGGAGAGAGGTGGACAAAGTGGAAGAGCTTCATCTCCTTCTCTATTTTCTCTTGCGCTCTTTATCGGCCGTTTGCACTTTAATTAAATTATTGCTGTGTAATTAGTTCTCTACTCTCCTTTCTAATTTACTTAATTGAAAGGTAGCTTCGTGGAAGTTTTTTAATTAAAATGAAATATTTAAACGATAGTAGGAAGGACCTTTTTTAGCTTTCTTTTTATCGTTTTTTTCCATCTTTTTTTTCACGCGAAAGTAATTGTTCGAACGAATCAATTAGAAGAAATTGGAGATTTGTTATGGAATATTCCTGATTTAATTTTGGGATTTGGGTTATTAAGCTTCGACCCTTCTAAAATTTGCATTAAGGCTAATAAAAGTCTTTAGGATTCATTGCAAGCGAACTAATATATTGAGTTCTACGCGGAACTAGAATGCGCTTCTTCCAGAAATAATCGACAAATGTAAAATGGGATACGTGCTGATTGTACAACCTCATCCTGTGCAGAAAAGCGGATCCTGGATGACAACGAAGCGTAAGGACCGACTGCATCGGCATTAGAAGGAACATCATGTGATCAACTGATTACGCCCTACAATGGTAGGACCCGTAGTAACTTGTGGCCGCTTAATTTGATGGTCTTAGATTACAGGAGCAAGCGAAAGCTGAACTTTGGAGATTTCCAAGACGGAATCACTAAACGTTCTCTAACGGTTGTGCTCCACATCTGTTTGGAAAGACGTATAAATGGCCTCTCACGTATTTATATTTTTCAGCCATATTAGTGAATAGGTGGCTGCTTCAACATTTGAAAATCCCCGGTCCAAAAATGGAATCGAATATCTAGTCATCATTAATTTCTTGCATGTGAAGGGCAATGTCCCTACGCAAATTAAAGCTGAGGTAGACGCTGTTTACGGAGACGTTCGTCGAATTAAGGTTAAAGATAACAGACGCTGTGGGCATCTCGAAGGAACGTGTTTGTCGTTTATTGATTGAAGATTTGGGCATTCAAGACCAAAAACGCATTCGAATGGACATTTTCAAAGCTCTGTTGAAGCAGTTTAGGCGAAATAAGTCGAAGGTTTGGCGTCCATTAACGAACTTAAACAAACCAGTAGATCCCTGAAGCAAAGGCACTGGGAAGTCCAGAAAAGGCAAAGACTGTTCCATCGGCCGGGAAAGTAATGGTGATTGTGTTTTGGGATAATCATGGAATTGTGTTAATCGATTATCTTGAAAAAGGAAAACCAATAGCATTACTTGACAGGTTAAAGGCAGAAGTTGCGGAAAAACGGGTGCATTTGAAGAAAAAGAAAGTTTTGTTTCGCCAAGAGAACGCACCATCTTACACATCTCCTCACTGCGTATTCTAAAGAAGCTAGTTGTTAATTCTACCGGAACTAATCATCGACGACTCCTTCTCTTCGAAAAATCTAAATCCCTTTTTGAATTTCCACCAAAATAGATTGGCCCTAATTAAAAATACACCATCCCATCCAGCAGATCTCACCCCTAGCGACTTTGTTGTTTCCCAAGCTCAAAGTTTCGCTCGGAGGACAGAGATTTTCATCGAATGAGGAGGCCATCACATTCGTAAGCCCCTATTTTGAAGAACAAGAAGCCATCTTTTTGATTTTCAATGTTTTCTGAAAGATAAGAAACGGAAATTGTAAAAAAAAACCGACGTGTAATAAGTTGCCGGAGATATAAGCGAAATATGTTTTGTATTTACAAGCTTGTTACTCATACAGAGATATGCTGTAGTAATGAACAATACCTAAGTCTCTTCAGAGAACGCTCTGATAACAAAATTATGAAGAATAAGTATTTGTTCATGATATCATTTAGTTCTTATCAAACAATAAATAGGATCCATGTAAGGTTTCGTGTGATACCATATGTTTAAGCCACAAAGCAGATAAAAATATACTGCGTGTTTGCAAAATAATTTATAATAAATTCAAAGCTGTAATTTCGTTAAATTTAAATTCAAAATGTGAGATTTCTATCGTTCGACTGAAGGTCGAAAAGAGATTGAAATGACCTTGCTTCGACTCTTGGCGATTTACGGACCATTTAAAACACGATGTTCATCGCAATCCTGCTGTCTTGATTGAACAGAATTTTTGTGGCGATCTTTGCGAAGCCCTTGCGGCTGTAAATAAACTGGATAGACCTATTCTTAAAAATTTTTTGCCAAAATATACGGTTCTCGAGGAGTTAACGTTATCTCCCAAAAATATACACAAAAACAAAATTTTTTTTTCGTAAACAAAATTAAAACCGATCGATGTAGGAGACAATTACTGCTTGTTGAGCGCAGACGAAGCTATGGATGCGTTAGGGCGAAGCATAGTTCATGATATTGTTGGTGCTTTGTATACACATCGCCCAACAAAGCCAGCAAAATAATAGAACGGGTAAATGTCGATTCAATAACGGAAGTAGTTGCCAGGAGTAATGACAACAAGAGTTGCTTTATACAAAGACGAATGGCCTCCACCTACCTTACCTCCATCTCCAGTCGCAACAAGATAGAAGACCTGGTTAGAAGCCTCTTCATTTTACGCAGACAATTTGGAGAAAGTTGCTGATGTAATAAACAATTTAAACGAGGATGCACGAAGCGTAAGCAAATGTAAAACTCTGTTGCAGGATCCATCTTTACAAACTAGTTTGCATTAAAAAAGATGGAATCGAAACATTAGATGTTATAATAAACAGATGAAAGAATATTTCTGGTGATTTTGGTGCTTCTGTATGTAAAATAATCGCCTTAAGCATTAGTGATAGTGATAGTTATAATCAACAGTTTAATGTACGTTTAGTTACATAGTTTACTTAATTTTTGTAATATTGCAGTACGTTGTTCTTAATATAGAGTGGATTTTTTTTATAAATGCCCCACAGAAAATAGCATCGTCTTGTGTTAATGATCTTTCCATTTTGGGTTTTTGGATAATTTTTCGCTCACCTATGGTTTATAGCATGTTCTACAAGATTTAACAAATTTGAAGACGTTTACCAGTTAGAAGTTTCAATGGCGGAATAGTTCATTCTCTCGTGTTACTAGAATTAAGGGATTGCTAAATACAGAGAAAATGTCTGCACACTTTTGCTACCTAGTAGGCGCCTGGTAAATGATTATAATAAATTAATCTTCAGAAGCGTCGCATAGTTTTACATTTTTGAAAAATATTAAAATCTACCTACACCATGGAAGAAAAAGCGAAAATGGTGACATATTAAATTCTCCAAATCATCTTGAAAAAATTTGAGAACTTACATAAATTCAGAACAGACTAAGAAGAGAAAACAAGTAAATCGTGTTGCGACTGAAGTGTTTAAAGAATACGTAGTGTGACAATTTCAACTTTCTAGAAATAGTTGCTGTAAAGCTTTGAAAGAAGAACGACGAAAAGATGATCCTCGACAAAGATTCATCCATACGCCAAAAATTTCCGCACCAATTATTATCATCACAAAGACAACATGGGAAAACACAATTCGTCACACTGAAAAAGAAATTTTGAAAATTTGGGGTTAATGGGAAGGATTTGATAAAGAGGATGTCAGCCCAATAATTATAGACCGCGGAGAAAGTGATTCGAGTGACTGTGATAGCAATGAATAAACAATAGTAAATAAACTGAAACTGTTTGTCACTGTTTTTATAAAGAAGCTCAAACATGTTTAAAAATTAACTGTGTGTAATCAGTAAACATCATCAATCTATTTGTTTGAAGAATTTACTGTGACATCCTTTACTTGATTAAAATAGTTACAAAAATGGTGACATTTCCTTTTCATAATATTTAATTTTCTTGGTGTTACACGTAAAACAAATAAATTTGACTTTATACTACCTTTGATATATCGTTCCCAATTCTCAATTTCCCAGGATTGGCATTTTAAAAAATCCCCCATAGTAGAATAACATTTTTATCCTGCTTCGCCTGCTATTCTAATTCACGCGCAATAAAAATTCCATCGCGCTTATGGTTCTTCCGAACACTACTGGAGGAAGTGGAGAAATGTAATTTAAATCTCATCACTACCATTGTCATTCCTACTTACCATTCCTCAAGAAAATTACCAATTAGTACCAATTAATAAACGATAACAATAGCACTTCCACCAAGAACCAAAGCAAACCGAGTCTACGCCAATATAAATTCTATTATGTGATAAACAGCCACGCGTTACGCTTATAATAATGACCGATACGCTTCATAGGGCCAGGTGTAGGGTGTCACTCTTCTTTCTACGGACCCAACCAGCTACACATCATAAAATAATTGGTCGATGACTTAACAAAATCATATACATAGTAGATGGGTACGTACCTACCGACTTATCATCAATCGATATCGGGGAGACTGGTTGTCATCGTCGATCAAAAGCTGACGAGCAGTCTGGTGGATAATTGGGTAATATTTGAGAGTCCCCTGTGCACGCTTTTATTATTTTTTTTTCTTTTTAAGTAATTTGAAGTTTAGAGATGTTACTAATAATTCTAATTCAATCGCTAAAAAAGAATGATTTAATAACTTTGGATTTTCTTTTTTTTTTCTTTGTATTTAGAGTAAGTGAAATTAAGAAAAAAAAAATTCTAATCATCATTTGCTTTAAAATCTTATTCGTACAACTGCCTATCCTAAAAAGCAGTCGCCATCACTTCTCCTTTGCAACACACTGTTTCGGCTCTGCCTTGGCTTGGCAGTGTGCTGGTGTATCCACAGTTCATTGGCGCCAAAACTCGGACTTACTTCTTTTAAACTGCTTTAACACAAAGCTTTAAAAGTGTCCATTTCAATGCGTTAGCTTCTTCATTAAATCAAATATTCAGTCAATAAACGACAAATATGCTCTTTCGAGATGCCCTCAGCTTCTGCTATTTCTCTAACCTTAATTCGAAGGTCGCCTAGTGCCATTTGGTGAACCATTACGATGTTATCGGTTGTGCAGTTATTGGACATCCCGAACGTTCATTGGCAACCAGGATGGTAGTATCACGTTTAAATTTGGTAAAATTTCACTGTGTCAAATGACGATGCAGAGTTTCCGTAAACAGCGTGCATCTAGGCCTTGATCGGCGTAGCCGTATTTTGAATACAAAAATTTAATGATGGCTGGATAGGAGCACTAACATAATCTACTATTAAACAACAACTGAGCAACCAACTGGGCTGACATTTTTGAAAATATCTTTTAACGCATGCGCAATTATATCGCCAGAATATTTTGGGCAAGTAAAGCCACCTTGACGTTGAGGCTTACAGTTTTTCAGACTACCCTCGTATGTGTAATTTTCACTAATAACTTTTTAGCAACTGAAGGGTTCTCAGTTGTGGGAAATTTGCGGAGTCGCTTAATAAAAAAAATGATCAAGATTTAGTGTTTGCATTTACACTATTTATTATGCGATTAAACGGCCTCCTCCCTTATTTCCATACTCAAACCCAAACGTGGTAAAATATGTAAAAATCAAATTATTATTTTTTTATTACAGTTTGAATTTGTGCAATGATACAAGGATAAGTTTCAATTTAATACCAAAATACTTTCAAAATGTGCCTTTTCTTTTAGCATTAAAAGCCACAATATGTGGTCTAATGCTGCTGCCAATGATGAAGTTACAATAAATAAATAAAAATAATGCCAAGTTCGCCTATAGAAACCTCTCTCATTAACTCCTTTAATCATTCCTAAACTCTATTTGCCAACATTAAGATTTATAAAAAATAATCAGCCAGTTTCGTAGCCGCAGTACGAACGGATTTAAATCAAAGCATACTTGACCTGTATTCTCCATTACATAACCTAACCTATACCCATATAACATGGTAAACAAGCCATATTTATTTAGGTTCCAAGAAGAAATTCGTACCTTACGTATTCATACATATACGAGATATTCATTTCGTATCATGTACGTTTTAACCGAAAATAAACACTCAAAAAACAAAGAACGAAAAACACCAAATCCTAATTAACAGGTGCGCAAACAAACATTGCACAATTTGCATTAACGCTAAATAGCTGTTTGTATGTGTATTCGTGCAATGAAAGTCAACAGTCGGACTTATTTCAGTTCTTTCTTTGTCGAGTTACAATCACAAAAGTCTTCGTCTTATATAGAGTAGCTTAGAGATTAGTGTCCATGATGCAATAAATATCTTCTGAAAATCTTCTCAGAGGTCTCAGGAGTTATCTAAGAAAATCGTGTAAAAATGATGAGTTAGTAGAGGTGTGAATATGGATTTCTCCAAATAATTTTCAAGGAACTAATAGAGGTATAAGATGGTGAATTGAAGCTAGAGTGCCACATAATGAGGATTAACGTGGAGAAAGCAGTAAAGAAATGTACAGGCGCTGGAAGTGGAGGAAAAAACGGAGTCTGTAGACCTAAGAAAACGTCGAAGAGAAAAGATAGAGGAGATAAGAATGAACACTAATGAGATGGTTAAGCTATTTGTGAGCTGCTGTAAACAGGCGCTATAGCTTCCTTGCTTATTAAAAAACCTTCTTAATATGTTCTCTTGTGCTTTTTTATTCTTGTTCTCTGTTGTTTTCTTCTTTTCCAAATCGACATTTTTCTTCAAACCTTCTTATATTACCTGTTATTTTTCTTTTCCTAACTTTTGGGTTTATATGAGGGTCGCCTCTCCATGAAGATGGCGTTACTCGTCAAAAATCTCGTAATAATAAAATTCTTGCATTTCAAAAGTAATACGCTTACGCAAATTGCAACCGAGACGGACGTTGTTCTGCCACCATTTTCTAGAGCGACATTTTGTGCATATTTTAAAATTTTTGGAATATTTAAAGTTAAAGGGGGTCGTACAAGCTTGGTCGACGATGAATGTTCGGAGCGGTCGAAGATTCGGACCACTAGCGATGACATCAGAAAAGTCCACAAAGTGATGCAAGACGACCACCAAACAAAGTCAAAAAAAAGTTAGAGAGTAGAGGCTGAAGGCATCCCGTGTTTGTTATTTATTGAATTAAGATTTTAGCATAAAAAAACTAACCTGTGGACATTCGAATAAATGTTTTCATCTGTAGATGAAATACATCAGTATTGTACTGGCAAATGATTTTAAAAAAGCATGCAGTCAAAGTTTGAAAAAAGATAGAAACTTAAAAATTAAATAAATACATAAAATGTACAGAAAGTGTAAACGACAAAGACAATGTATGAACAATTAAATAAACACTACTATATAAAACAACAAAGAACAAAATTAATAAATAAGCTGTACAAGAAACTTCTATCAGCAGTCCTCTGAGTACTCTGCAAAGGTGTAGTATTCTTTTTCCAGCAACATTGTTCGGGTTTTCGCAGCGAATTTGTTACTATCAAGCTGTATAAATTGCAGTGATGAATGGTTAAACAGCTTGATAGCGCAGGTTGTCTTGAGCGGTTGCTAACCTAGAAACAGCCAAGTTATCACGTCTACCGGTGCCATACAGTCTTTATCTTATTGTCTTTGTTTCTTATCCATCTTTATTATATCTAGAGATAATTTTTTGTAGTTATTGTGTACGATACAACATATATTAAGTTTTGTAGCTTTGGCTATTACAGCTAGAACGTCTAGTCTGTTTGTTTATATTAACAATTTCATGTTTTTGTTGTGTTGTGTGTCTATTTTTGAGATCTAATTACCTTTTTATTTCTTTCGGGGAAACAGGAACCTCATACGTGGAAAGAAGAATACAGCGATATTGTGCACACAAAATTTTCTGAACTCTCGTTGGAGTACCTACACTACCCGACAAAAACATAGACGCGGTATCGTTTTTATTTACGAAACAAAGTTTATAGACATTATATAAAATGTAAATGAGGGTTATTAATACTTGTTATGTAAATAGTCCATTTGTAGATATTTCTGGGTATTTATTGCTTTATGAGGGGTAATTGAGATTTTCCCAGATCAAAATTGGAATTTTAAATGCGACAAAAATTTAGACCCTGTGCATTTATTACATTAATATAAGCAAAAATGTTTTAATTTGATACTTCCCTTTATATGCAGTGGTTGTGCTGGTAAAGTGTCCACATTTCACTACGAGAAATGATATTTTATAAAGTGTTTGCAATACGGGTAGAAAAAAGCAATTATCCTTGATAGAAAGGGGTAAAGTTCTAGCCTGGCACCAGGATGGTGTTAGTAAGAAGGAAATTGTTCGTCGGTTACGAAGAAGCGATCATTCCGTTATAAATTTCCTAAAAAATCCGGAAAATTATGGCAAACCAAAAGGCCAGGAGCGACCGAAAGCTGTAAGTGAGCGGGATAAACGCATGATATTGCGGTGTGCATCCAATTCTTCTGCGTCGGCGAGAGTTATTGGAGAACAGGCGGTGGTACAAACGCACGTGCGTAATGTTCAAAGGATTTTAAAGGCGTCATCGGTAATATCACGGAAGAAAATGTTGAGAAAACCGCAACTTTCGGCGAAACACAAAGAAGCGAGGTTGAGATTTGCTGAAGAACACGTATCCTGGAAGAAACAATGGGAAAAAGTTATATTTTCCGACGAGAAACGTTTTAATTTGGACGGACCGGACGGGCATTCGCATTGTTATCATGATCTGAGAAAGGAACCAAAAGTGAAAATGACCAGATAATTAGGGGGTGGATCTGTGATGATATGGGCAGCGATTGGATTTCGCGATAAAAGTGGGATAGTGTTTTGCACAAACAAAATGACATCTGTGACGTATAAAGACTTATTGCGTGACAATCTTCTACGTTTTGGAAACCAATGGGCCAGGCGCAATTTTGTTTTTCCGCAAGATAACGCGCCAACTCATAAAGCAAAAACCATTACTGAATGGTTTAAAAAGAAGAAGATTAAACCTTTGCAGTGGCCGGCACACGTGGGGCGAATTGGCACGTCGCGTTTATGGCGGAGGCCGTCAATATTTCACGGTACAGGAAGTGAAAACTTCAATAGTGACTGAATGGCAGAATATCCCTCAAAATTATGTGTTAAATTTATATAAATCTACTGATAACAAACTAGTGGAGGAAGTGATTAAGAACAAGTGGAGGATCTACGCATTACTGATCACTCATTTCTTGATTTTTGTTTTACATTTGCAACAGAGCGTCTAAATTTTTGTCGCAGAAATTGTTTAAACATTGGAGTAATAATTTATTATTTAGTCCATATATTACTGAAGGAGATATTTTTAAGTTTATTTTACTTTTATGAATAAAAACTTAATTAGATATCTTGCTAGTTTCGCAAAGAAATGTTGTAACCCTTAAAACCTTTAAAACATCTTACCGCGTCTAAGTTTTTGTCGGGGAGTGTATTTTAAACGTTAACATCTGGCACATATGGTCCGATATTTGCAGTTTAAGAGTTTCAGCAGTGCAGTCATCTTTACTAATGTTAGTAAACATATTACCTGTATATGTACTTGAATATTGGGTTACTTTGGAATACTCGTTAAAGATTGTAGGGAGGTTAATCGCCCAGTAATCTTCCTGTGTTGCTGTTAGATATCGACAAGTTGATATTAAAATCTCCTGCAATGGCAATCTGCTTTATATCATCCTTAATACTTAATACTTATCAATTATACTCTCCTGAAGCCAAGGCGCACTTTAGTGGTCGCTATGGTAAAAGTCTACAAATTGGCGTTCGAATTGATAGACCTATTCACTAGTTCTGGCCCCTAGATACCCTTTTCTGTTTCCTAGGCTCAAAATTTCACTCGAAGGACAAAGGTTTTCATCGAGTGAGGAGGCCATTACATTCGTACACGCCTATTTTGCACAAGATGCCAACTACTATTTAGACGCATTAAACAGATACCAGCATCGCAGGGGAAAATGTATCGACTTGCAAGGTGACTATATGCTTTGTGTTCCCGAATAGGCGAAACTACATTTGTAAAAGGAAATAATTTTCGATTTATTTATCAATTTATGAGGTTTAGCCTTGCTTGGTTAACATATTTTCATTGTTTGAAAATCGGCTTTGGCATTGACGTGAAAATTATTTTCATCGCAGATAAAGCCAAAATATTCGTTCAGAAAGAAAAGGAATAGCCACATGCAAATTTTCGAAATGATTGGACAGCCCCACCATGCCTCTCATAGAGCATTTCATAAATCGAAACGTAAATGCAAACATAAGTAAATTATATTTATAAAGAATTTATAAAGCAAAGAAAATATATCCATAAAAAGCCAAATTGTGCGAGACATTGGAGGAAGGTGACAATACAGTTCTGTTTACATTTGGAGGAGCTAATTTTAGAAAGCGGACATTTTCATAAACCATTTTTTTCTGACGAATGACACTTTCACTACAAACGGTGCTTCATCGTCCCAAAACTGTCGATATTTGAACAGAAACAGTACCGATTACGTAATTAATGCAACAAGGTGGTGTTTTAGAAAAGTAAATATTTGGCGTGGCGTGTTGTATGAGCTGGGAATCATCGAATCTTACCTTCTTGAAGGAAGATAAGTCAGCAAACTTACAAACTTTGGAAAGGTTTGTTGTTAAATGTTCGATAGTCGTATTTCTTTCAACAGGGCGGTTATCCCACCCACACCACACCCAAATCATTACTAATTGGCTAAATAATTAATTTGATGAAAGATGGTTTGGGAGAATGAGCGTGGCATCTTGGGCGGCTAGATCCCCGGGTCTTACCACACATCGTTCGATCAATTCCTGGAGAACATGTACAGGCAGATTTTGGAGAATTTCGAAGCCGTATTGAAAAATGCCCAAATCTAAAATTTTAAATTGTTAGTATTATTTAATTTATAAATTATTAGTGTTAAGCCAATAAATTATATTAATAACGATTTTTATAACTGATTCAACTATTTACAAATTTCAGTATTTTGCATTATTTTAAACGTAAAAATTGCATTATAACATAAGGTATCACGTCACATTTTCAAAATAATATTTTTATCTGTTTTCACTAAAATTAACGAAAAATTTAAATAAAATTAAAAAAAGATTGGAACATGTTCGCGGCAAATAAAAAAATGGCAACCACGGACCAACATTGTTCCTGGAAAATTTAATAAAGATTTCAGTCGTTAGTGGATTCTAATTTGGTGATTCTACGCCCTCTACGCATTAAATTAGGATTGTAAAAGTTTGTAAAAGCACTAGAAAAAGAAGGCAGCTGTTTTAAATACTTAAGGGATAAGTTTCCAAAGCTGTCTGATGCGAAAGTTCGCGAAGGAATATTTGTTGTTCCACAAATTAGGAAGCTGCTCAAAAGATGAAAATTTTGAACTTACCATGAATGATTTAGAGCTGGCAGCATGGACTTCTTCTAAAAATATTTGCAAACATTTTCTCGAAAATCAACAGAGTGAAAACTACCAAGAGGCTGATTTGATAGAAAATTATAAAAATTTAGGGTGCCGAATGTCGCTCAAAGTTCCTTTTTGTAATCACATTTGGATTTCTTTCTTGCTAATTTAGGAGTGATGAGTGATGAGGGGGAAAGATTCCATCAAGACATTGCAGAAATGGATAAACGATATCAGGGTAGGTGGGATCCCGTCATGATGGGAGATTTTTGCTGGTTTCTCATTAGAGAAGGCAACAGCCAACATTTTATGCTTATCTATTTTTTTTTATAACTCCTGTTTAACAAAATTTGTAAATACAATTATCATATATCTACTAGCGGAGTATGATTATAACTAAAATTAGACGTGGTGGAAAGATTTGGTTTTTGGTTATGCTTTCAGTTAAAGACTGTAAGAACTTTACACCAATTTTTACAACAATTATTAATTTATAAAAATAAAATTGTCGGCTAGTGTAATTAATAACGATATTGAAAAAACTATGGTTTCATCAAACTTCGCCAATTACTCCGAAAACTTGCATATCGCCACAGCTTTTCGCTCTAAATAACTTTACTTAGCAACGCTTTGTACTACGAACGGGAAAATTGCGACAAACTTGTTTTCTGTTAGAAATTGGTTCTTAAGCAAGCAGCAAACTTTAAGATTAAGTATACCAGAGGTATATATCGCCAAATATATTTTCGGTAAATATTCGGTAAATATAACCGGTGAAGACCCGATATGCTTTCAGTTTCGTTATTTTAACAATATTCATTTAACGAGACACAATGTACATTCCTTAAACTCGACAATGCCAAGTTGAAAAAACAAAATAAATCCTTTCATCAATGGAACAACTAAAACCACGAAGTCTCAGCTTCTTTTCGTCGATGTAAAGTGGCTAGGAACAATTATGGTCGTAATGAAAATAAAGCAAAACGACCGGGGAAACGTTTTTACTTAATAAAACCCCGTCCCACGCGAAGATTCTTCATTTCTTTCTCCTTTAGCGTTTTACGTCCCGCTCCATGCTCTCCCATAAAAATCTTGCAGCTTCTAAATGAGCGTGAATATCCCAGTCGGCTGTGTTCGAACCTATGTATGCATATACGGCGACGGTTCGTATAATGCGTCAAACAGTAGCTCTTTGTTTGTTGAAAGAGATGAGTTGCATAAGTGTTAAATCGATGAAGAACGGAGGAGTCTAGTTCTCAGTGGTCGACGGTGTTGAAGTTCATTATCACGATGCTTTTGCCTTTTTTGGCTGGATGTAAACTGTGCACATTCATATACATGATTTTTTTTTTATTTTTTGGAGAGGCCGTCACGTTGCGCGTTCTATGTTTAGTATTTCGCTGATAAGAGGAATAAATTATATAAGTGGTGAGAATTTCGAAATATGCTTGAAATAGTTCATCCGAGTTAATTCTCTGGTGCCAAAATTACGTATTTCTGGGTCAATCACAAAGATAAAATTAACTTTAGGAGCGAGTGCGATATTGTTGCCATCTAATTGTTGTATATGATGAAACAGTAAAGCTTTCTGCTGAAAAAAATTATTTATACTCCTAACTCCAACAAAACACTCATCGTGCATACTCGATAAATGTGCAAATCCGTACGGGTACACAATATGCAAAAAAGTTAGAGTTAAATCTAGGCTACGTACAGTGGCTACAATTAAAAATGTACCACCCCAAAATTGTCAACTTAAACAATTGTTTATCATATTGCATGGGTTTAGTTTGTTTTTCAGCGCTTACAAGAACCAGATGCCCTGCACATGTTTTTACAGGAACACCTTTTACAGTTCAATAATTGCACAAAAATGAGTAAAACGCGTGCATTATGTTACAATTAGCTCCCTTCGAGCGTGGCCGGGCTAGTTTCCAAGGAAATTGCGCGTAGTCTTAATCGTAATATTACGTGTCGGAACCTGTGTGGATTGCAAGTCAAGGTTCAGGCGCACCCAGAAAGATCACCTTCCGAGAAGATTTTCTTTGGAAGAGCTTGGCAACACCGATTTCAGTCGGTAACATTTTTAGCGCAGCAGTGGTGGAACGCTAACGGTCGTAGAACATCTTGACGCACAGTTTACGGATAAATAGTATAAGATGCGATTACCTTTAACACCTGATGATAGACGCACTAGACGAAGCTTATTTACTTTTCTTTTGTTGAATTGTCTTTCATTTACATCTTTATAAGGATTCTAAGCATTTTTAATACTAATAAGCATTATTTTGCATTAATTTGTCGGTGGTGCATTTTTAATTGCGGCCAGTGTACTATCTAGAATATTTGAAAGAATTATCCACGTGCAGTTTACTATTTCTATTAATGGCGTGTGTGCAATTCTTCCAATCTAGATTCAGGAAAAGCTAGTGTTTGGAACGATATCTTTCAGGCCAGTAACAGAATTATTATTACAGCCTTAACACTGTTGCATCGCTTGGGTTTAAGTTAGTGCGGCTTTACTATCACTGGGCACTGTAAAATGGCGCATTTTTTCGATGAAACTTGACTACTGACAACAATTAATCAGTATTTTCGCCAGGTATAGATCTATTGATATCGTCTTATCCAGTATGCTTGAAGTACTCCAGATTAAACTCCAACCAACCTCTAATACAACATGGAATTCCTGAACTCCAGGGAAAAGATAGAGATACATTTTCTTGAAATTAAGAATGAACGCTCTTTAATATTTGGTGACTAAATTAGAGGAATTAATTAAAACGGTAAAAAAGGATGCACTATTTACAATGGGAGCTATATTAAGTATGCTCAAAAGTCGCAGGTTTCCATGAATAATGATGTCTGATAGCTTTTCGATTCAAGGAATTACCTTGTTCTAGAAATATCTTGAAACCACACTTCAATACAGAACGACACACTGAGATACTCCAAAATAATCGATCCAAGTCGACCACCTACTACAACATGGGTCGGAGGTCATTACCGCCGCTGTTGAATTGGCCAAGAAGATACTAAGAAATGGATACCGGAGGAGATTATGATAAAAGATGAAAACCGCGAAAGCTATCTGGTCTAAACTCAAGATGGAGGAATAATCCACAGAAACAGAATTTATTTATGGGAAATCCCAGCAGCAGAATCTACTCCGCCTGTCGAAGACGTCTCCTCGCAAGGTTAACCGGAAGCTAGTCAAGGGAGCAACACGGCTAATAATAACGATGGAGAGAAGCAATTGAAGAATAATGTTGCGGGCTTGGGGAACCATGAACCACAACATTGACGTAAATAAAGTCTAGAGGTCAAGTGTTAAAATTGTCGACTAGATTCCAAGACTGGAAACTTTATTGAGTATATTGTTATTAATAGAGTGGTAATAGCGAGGAGGCATAACCGCCCGATATGGTCTTTCCAATGCGCCATTGCCCATCGTGAAGAAGTGCTTCTTCAACCGGCGATCCAATCAGAATACCAATGCGTCTCACTTATTCAGACAAGTCAAAGTGAAGCGGTGCGATGTCAAATAGATTTAGTCTATGTCTTCAGAAAGCTTTCGTAACTATTAGTATATTGCATGGCTCTATTTTCTCTTACCATAATTAATATTTTAGGGGTCTTAAGCTAACAATCATAAGATAACAAAATCAGCCGTTAAGAAGATTAGATACTATGAATTAAAGAATAATATAAGGAAACACGTGACGTTCATGGCGTAATATGGCGTTGGTGCGAATTGGTAGTTTTGATCGCATCTTACAATGCAAGGATAAGCAATAGTGAAACAAAATTCATCATTTTCTACAAGCCTGTAATTCCATATCAACTAATCCATTAAATAACGCTGTGTGTGAAAGAAACGCTTCAATATGGCCTTGAATATTTTTTCTAGCGCAGCTCTGCTGGTATAGAGCTTATGCCGTTGTGCTCCGGTGCTCGTGTGTGTGTCAAATTGTTGACACAATCGATTTTCCGCGTAGACTGGATGGCACACACAGGGCGCAATGTGCAGCTCGTGCCGTGATATGATTTACTGCGCTATAAATAATCCCAACAGACTCGAATTGTTTAATTAAGAGCTATAATGTACGCCTAGTATTCGATCTTTTGGCGAAAATTACCAATTTTCCGGTTTCCTTTTTTATGTATGGCTTGTATAGCGCATACTTCCAACATCAAGATAAGTTTGAAGAGCTTAATGTGAAACAAAAGTGTGTTTTTCTAATACTATGCGTGTGCATACATACATCCGTAGGGATTTGTCACACAGAGAAGGAGCTTCATATAAAAGCACTAAATATCTTTTTCAAAAGTCGGTGTTATATTAAGATATGTTTTTTATTTATTTTCTATTGCTACATTATAATCGTTTAAGCTGTCCTTATACGATTTATTTTAAATTTCATGTTGAATTAATTAATAGTAAAAATTTATAGATTAAAAACCTATCTTTAGGAGCTTTTGCCGAAGCTCTTACTTCAAACTCTGTTAGTCTTCCACAATTTGAGGATCTAATTCTATGTATTATACAAAAATTCATACGCGCTGATAAAGCTCACGCTAAGATATCGGCATACTCCACACGACGCAAAAAGAAAACGAATAATGAGATAAAAATGGAACTTGGCCGTACGAGCACCTTTCATGAAGAACGTCCAGGTCGTGGTAATGACTTAATGGCATCGGGCGGTGAAAGTGCGTGAGGTAGGTGAGGCTGTGAGCATCTCAATTGGCCAGCTACATAACATTTTTACAATTCATTTGAATGCAAGGAAGCTTTATGCAAGATGGGTGTCATACACGTGTGTCACCTCTAAATGAATGTTTGGCGATGTTACAGCGTAATCCGAATGATTTTTGGCTGTTGACGAAACATGGATTGATTACAGCACATAAGAAACCAAAGAACAGTCCAAACAATAGGATTTCCATGGCCAATCGGCGCCAAAGATGGGCAAAGCTACTTTATGTTGATTATTTTGAGATTATGGCAACTTATTGGATCGTTTCAACAACGCTGCGAAGAAAAAACGTCCCCATTTCGCGAAGAAAGCGTCTATGCTGTGTGTAATTATTTCTTATTTTCGAATATGAAAAAATGGCTGGGCGGAAAAAGATTCGGCTCAAACGATGAAGTGATTCTCGAAACAAATGCCTATTTTGCACTCGTATTTTTTAGATGGCTAACATGGCTAAGTACCGGTTAATAATGCATAACTTTCCCGAATTTGCTTGTTTTCGTCCGCCTTGCATCGCTCTCTCGCCCACGGACGACCACCTTTCTAACCGATCACGCCCATGGCCGACGTAGAGTTTTCGATGGGCTATTATTAATAGACAAATTTAACCAATCACCTTCATGTCGGTCTTGTTCGCGGTGCACCAGATATGCTGTGTAAATATAGAGCTTCGTCAAAGCGCTTTTCCTTGACAGTAGGATTAACAAGGATTTTCTCGCTATGCAGATTGGGTTGGCTTTTCCAAATCGAGGATCACGCCGAGTTACTTTACCGAAGCATATCAAATAAACCGCCCATCATTAATAAATTCCCTTCCTACTGAAATAGTATTTCTTTTTTCGTGGCAAACAGGCGCCAAAGATGGGCAAAGCTACCTTATGTTGATTATTTTGAGATTATGGCAATTTATTACATTGTTTCATCAATGCTGCGAAGGAAAAACGTCCCCATTTCGCGAAGAAATCGTCTATGCCGTGTGTGATTATTTCTTATTTTCGAATATGAAAAAATGGCTGGGCGGAAAAAGATTTGGCTCAAACGATGAAGCGATTCTGGAAACAAATGCCTATATTGCACAGTTAGAAAGATCGTATATTTTAAATGGCTAACATGGCTAAGTACCGGTTAATGATGCATGATTTTCCCGAATTTGCTTGTTTTCGTCCGCCTTGCATCGCTCTCTCGCCCACGGACAACCACCTTTCTAACCGAGGGCGCCCTTGGCCGACGTAGAGTTTTCGATGGGCTATTATTAATAGACAAATTTA
>LR737397.1:1789776-1806419 GCA_902655005.2 Marronus borbonicus
CGGTCTTGTTCGCGGTGCACCAGATATGCTGTGTAAATATAGAGCTTTGTCAAAGAGCTCAATGGACGTTTCCTTGACAGTAGCTTCTCGCTATGCAGATTGGGTTGGTTGGGAGTTACTTTACCGAAGCATATCAAATAAACCGTCCATCATTAATAAATTCGCTTCCTGCTGATATAGTATTTCTTTTTTCGTGGCAAACAGGCGCCAAAGAAGGCCAAAGGCCAATAACATCATAGCCACAAGTTCTTGGGATGATCACATATTCCTCTTAGAAGAGAGAACACGATCCGACTTAACGTCCTCGTAGTGAGAGGAGGCAATCAGACGAACATTTTATATTGCCGATAATATTTCTTTTCTAATTAGAATGATTTAGCCATGATATTCAAAATAATTAAAAGCAATGTTATTTTTTATCTCTTATGTTTTAACCCAAACCTTTCGAGTAATTTGTAAGCAAGGATATCCCAAATACCCAGAGAGGATAACCTGAAATTATTCACAAGCAGTTCTATGTTACCATATTCTGAAACGAATAACATGGCATTAATCATCTTTTCCATCATCATTAGTAGCATTATTCACATTAGATGCTTACTCGTACAGCTAATTCACCGCTGATAACATTAAACATAAATAAAAAAATACTACATATTTATTTTCATAATAGATTATTACTTTCTAAATATTGCTATCTTTCGTGAATCATCATCATCATCGACCATTCTCTATACATACTGTCCAAACAAAGATTAACGTTTCATACAGCCCTTCGCATCCTTCTATGTGTATGTACTACATACATTGATCTGTTAGATAGATCGTACTAACAGATCTATGTACTACGTACATAGATCTGTTGCGCATGTGGTTGTGTATTATGTGACTCTCTGTTTTATCGAACGGAAGATCCAGTTTTCTTCAAACAATTACCTCACCAGCGATAATGGAAACAGGGAACTCATTAAATTCGGCGCACAGCAAATAAATACCTTATTTACAATACTGTTATTGTTGTAGCAATGGTAATAAATAGATTGGTTAGGTTTCGAGTGATAATGAAAACTGTGGATTTGTTATATGCTTGTATGTACTTTATTTGCCTTTAGATATCGCCTTTTTTTCTTCATTGCGAGTTTATTGACTGAATTCCTCCGATAATCATATCTATGCAGTAATGATATCATTAATGGAAACTCATACATCATAGGAGTCATAATTGACAGAGTTCTAATATACTCACTAAAAACTTATTGTATTTGTTGGTAATCTAGTCAATACTGAGGGCGCTGTTGCATTTTATATTAATGTTTATGAATAAAATTATAAATAAAACTCCTAACCTTCTTTTTTGTGTCTAATGATCCGAGAGCAGATAAAGCTTGAATAACAGAAAAGACGTAACGAATACAGATTAAAGGAAAATGCTAATGTGGTTGAAGTAAAGAGGTAACTGGCGACATCAGATCAAGAATAGGAGAATATTAATCCATGCCTTCGTATCCCCCAACAGCTTTCACCAGTTACATGAGTTATCGTTACGCTTGCGCCCGTAGAGCGTCTGAAGATGTTTATCCTTAGCATTCGCCAAATGGAGTAAGGAAAATTACGAAAAACCTTACTCTGAAGGATGCAAGTAAGAAAAAGAAAACCGACAATTACTCAGACTTTTTGAAGCTGAATTGAAAAGAGATTATGGAGGATACAATTGTTAATGAGGAATTGAATATTCCAGAAGACGAAATTAGATAAGCAATAAACAGTCTAAAAAAGTGACAAAGCCACAGGCATAGATCGTGCCTTTAGCCCAACCTTGCAGTAGAAATATCCTATATACTCCTTAAAAGAATATGGATAGAAGAAGGAATACCAAAAGGATGAGATGTGGCAGTAATAATAACATTATCCAAGAAAGGGAATCTATTCCTGTGCGGAAATTGGAGGACTATAACGCTCTTGTGTCTTGAAAACAAGATACTAGAAAAGAAGACTAATAATAGAATCTATCAATGGAAAACTCAAGTGGATTTTAGATTCGACAGATCCTGCTCTGATTACGTTCGTATGTTAAGAATTATCCTAGAATAAGCTGCGGAAAAATAAGAATTTCACAGACTTTGAAAGAGCCTTTGTTTTAGTAAACAGGCAGGCAATGTGGGAAAATCTTGAAAACGTATGGAATATCGGAGAAACATATAAGAATTATTAGAGTATTTTATGGCAACCTCTTACCTTTCCTGCTTATAGTGGTCCTTGACTGAGAAATGAAGATGATGAAGAATAGGTGATCAGGAGTCAATTGGAATGTACTTGAGAGTTTACAAGATCTAGAATTCGCAGACGACATATGTTTGTTAACAACGAATAGAAAACGAAATCAGGAAGAAACAAGCACATTAAACAGCTACGCAAAACTAATTGGATTAAAAATAAATTTAAAGAAATTAAAGGTGCTTTGTCAAGATATAATAGAAGAAGAGAAGGTTCACCTGACCGAGTCAAAAAATTCTGCTGTTTCGGTAGCGTGTTAGGCCCATAAAAAGGTACCGAAAAAGAAAACATTATTAAAAAGTAGATCTATCTCAAAACGCTTTTAACTCGCTACGAAAAATGGACGTCATCAAGTGCTAGCAAAAAGACAAAATTAAGATTACTTAAGAATAATGTTAAAAGTGGATCAGAAATGCGGAAAGGAAATAAGAAACCGTGTCAAGAATTACAAACATTTTTAAATAAATCTCTTCTTCGCCCGTAAAAATAAACATATGAATAACATATAAAATAACAAATGGAAATGGATAGGACACGCACTAAGAAAATCAAATAGTGAATATATGGTAGCTAGATACTTTAGATTATAATATTCCAGAGAGGAGACGTAAAGGAAGACCTTTGAACACATGGTGCAGGGCAATAAATAAAGAACTGATGCAAATCAGTTTATAATGAAGTGAAGCCAAGGGAATGGCTAGGAATAGAAGAAAATATTCACACAATGAAATGGAACTCCGTAAGCTGTGCTTGCAATTAGTAATCAGATCATAAAACGGCGAACACCGGCAAAAAATTGAATGACCCGTACATTATACGATATCTATAATACATTTCATTTTTCGAGGTGCATTTGTTGCTTCCGCCTTATATTCGCTTTTAAAGCTTCACTCCACTCCAGTTACAAACTCTTTTCGTTTTAAAGATTGAATGATTACTTTCTGTGTTTGCGTTGAAACGCTGCAGTTTAAAGGAAATTGAAATTAAAAGGTCATGGAATGAACCTAAGAGAAGACAATATTGTTATAATACGATGCTTCGGATTAGGTGTATGTTTTGACGACGATGCCGTGGCTTTCTAGCAATAATAGCAGTTCTTAGAGACAGATTTGGATAGAGTAGCTGGAGGCAGAAATTCCGGGAAAACGACTGCATTTGGAAAAATTAAATTTTTGTTCCACCAAGATAAGGCACCGTCTTACACTTCATTGGTAGCCATGGCAATAATTCATAATTGGGGTTCGAATTGATCGACTATCCACCCTATTCGTAGAGTCCCTAGCCAATTTTTGTTTTGAAGGATGCCTATTTTGCAGAACAAGATGCTAACTACTATGTGGAGGGATTAAAGAAATGAGAGCATCGCTGGGAAAAGTGTATAGACTACCAACGGGACTATGTCAAGAAATAAAACTGAATTTGACAAAAAAAGACTTGTTTCTGTGTTAGTTTGAAACTGTTCAGACTACCCTTGTATGCTGTATAAATACCTCGTTTAATTATTGAAGCATAACAAAATTTAGTTAAAGCATTTTTTAATCAAATGTAGCCATTTAATTTCCAAAAACTGTCAAGAAATTACTCTGGTTATATTATTCAATCACCGCTGATTGGCTGAACAAATCATTTTAGTGAATTTAATGCTGGAACTTCTGCAATGCTGCAACTTCTATCGATGTCAAACCATGTCCAGAAAGATTTCATGAACAAATTATAAGCCTTTCATAAAATACAGACCATCCTTGAGAACATAATAAAGCCAGATTGAAAAGAGGTGATAGTTTTTATGTTTCTACACTACTGAATTTGGCCTTGACGTTTTATCTGAACCAAATAATCCGCTCAGAGATTTTCATTGAAGCAGAAGGCTATCAGGTTGGTAGACACCTATTTCGCCATTTGGAAGTATTAAAGAGATGGGAGCATTGCTGGAAAAAGTATTCAGATTTAGAAGGAAACTATGTTGAGAGATAAAACTGAATTTGATGAAACTACTTGTCTCTGAGTTAAACTGGCACGTTTCAGACTACGCTCGTATGTCAAAAATTGCATGTCTCAGAAAAACTTTTGAACATTTGACTAAAAAAATGGTAAAATATGTCGAAATATTGCAGGTAATGAAAATGAATTAAATTATGTAAAGCCTTCAAATAAATTTTGAAATTACCTATTTATGTGCGTGTTCCCTACGAATTTAGCCTTACATCCTAATTGTCAAAGTTTTGAAGTATTTTTCAAACTCTTTAATCCATTTTTATAATTTTTAAATGTAGAATTTAGTTTTGCTAATTCTTTAAATATTTTGTGTTAAATGTTTACAAACAGTAGATTTCTTGAAAATATTTTTTGTCTTTCGGTACTATCCTTAATTCGACTTTCCTTCCTCAACATTAAAATATCGAAACTTTATCGCGTAAAAATTTTAAAACATTAAAAAATATATAATCAAACAAACATTGTATGATAATATGTGTCCCCTTTATTTATAATATTGCGATAGGATAAAAGCTATGGCGGATGTGATATTCAACACGTACAATAAATGAAATTCGTCGGTCAGTTTAGAAAAAATGATACAATTAGGTGAATAACTTGAAAGTGTTCAGTAAACGTGATAGTGAAAAAGTAAAAATGAAGATCCATTTGGAATTCTTCAAAAGATTAGTTAGTATTTTGCAAGAAGCTTAGGCTTAGAAAATGAGTCAGAATGTCACGATGCTCACATATGTGTACAAGTTGATCGAAAGAATTTATGTAGATTAACTTTTACAAATTTTATAATCTATAAGGTTTAAATCATTATTTCCATGACTACTTACTTAAATAGATAAATGTTAGGCATCGTTGTCTTAAGAAATTAATCTTATAGACAACTCCATATCATGCTTTTCTTTTCAATTTTATCACTCCCAATTATGCGATTGCTGAGCAATTAATCCTTTTCCGCAAAGATCTTAATCTACCATTGGATTCAACAGAACATTCGACTTGAAATTGTCATTAAAAATAAGTCTTACTCATGAGACACATTTATAAGTAATGGCTTCCACTTTGAGGCCTAATACGTATTATATTAGATTGGCTGCAACAACCATAAAATAACCCTTAAATTCTTCAAAATAAGGATTGTAATTGACAGCCTGCTAGCAAGGTACAGACACTATTACCCGAGGTGGTTCTTGATCTATCCCACTGCGACTTTTCCGGATCTATTGTGGTTTCTCTCTCATTAGATCAATTACATTACCCTTGCCTCCTTTGCTAGATTTAGCAGTCTTGTGAGTGATCCCTCCTGATAGGTTTCGGCTTTGGGTATTTTTGAGAGCCGTACTTCTGCCAGTGCTATACATTCGCACAGCACATGAACGGCAGTCTCTTCTTCCACCTGGGAGAATCTATATGCTATTTCCTCAGTCAGACCCGGATTACTCACGTGCTTCTTGAGCATGCAGTGTCCTGTTAGCAGGCCCACTATTGTTCTAACAGACTTCCTGTCTCTGCTTAGTAGGTCCGCTACAAATGTAGGCCTGTGTCCAATGAGAAATTGTTTGGCCCGTCTCTAACCTAGAACGACCCATCAATCTTGAGATTGCTTATCTTTCCATTGTTGGTGTGTGGTTGCTTTTACTGCCGTATATGCATGCATTGGTCGATTTTCAGCGGTTGACGAGCCTGTTCGGGCTAATTCGTCCACGCTTACGTTCCCTTGATGACCTTCGTGGCCAGCCCAGGGTGACCTTAGTTCCGCTTTCCCAGCCTATTGGGATAACCATTCAGAATTGAAACCCATGTGCCATCTAAAGCTTATAACGTTCCAAATTAGAAATTTTCTGGGTCGCAATGATGTACTTCTACTCCATGAATGAGTTTCGCCCAAGATTTAGTTGCGCCACTGCCATGACCGATGTGATCGATGATACTTTTCATGCTTTGATTTTTTGTGCCTTCGACGTAGTCAATCACAAATTACCTGTTCAATTTTGTTGATAATTCTGTTTTTCTGATCGCCGACTATTTGTCTAGGAGGGATCTGCGGGTATGTGTAGATGCTCTAGCTTCTTATATTTTGTCGGTTCAGTGTGGAATTCCTCGGGGATCTATTTTTGAACCAATTCCTTTCACAATTTACACTTTTATTATCTTCATACTGCCTTAAAACATTGTTCCTGGCATCTTTATGCGACGATTTATTATTCGTTTAATCTTTACAACCTTGCATTAATTAATGACCTTTTAAATGAGGAAATAATCTAGTCCGGATTTCGCGAAAACATTCCATAATTATTAATGTTGGGAAGACTGTGATGGTGTTGTTTGGAAGAAAAAACTGATCCGAGATTAGGGATAAAGCGCGTGTTGGGGTTGGCGACACGGTTTTGGATTTTATGAGCTGAGTACAGAACTTTTCTATGATACATGTTTGGGTATCAGATTCCCATTTGATCTGAGGAGACGACAACATGTTTCGGGCTGAAGTTCGATGACTCAATATGGGTTCTAGGCGTAAACTGCACACTTTTTGTCTTTATATAACATTTAGATTGGATATTCACAATATGAATATAAGGTACCCTCATTTTATTCTATTACTCCACCTCTGCATCGTTGGCCATGTTCGAAAAATCTATCTCTTATAATATATCTCGCTATTTTAATGTCCTTTTTTGATCAATTTTGATTTATACATCTGCTCTCTTTGCATTGCTGACGCCTGGATTGAAAAACAGATCTCTCCACTTTCTTTCGAGAAAGTGAATCCCGCCTTTAATATATGCAGATATGCTTGTTTTATTTTGCTTTTATTTGGTAGTTATTTTTTTGCACATAGATTATTAGTATTACTATTATATATGCAAATACGAAGCATTGAAATGCAGCCCAACAACTACGGTGCATCCGTCATCCATGTATTCTAGCAATGGTCAATCCGATTTGAGCCATTATATACCTACTAAGTTATGGAAGGTTTCGTCCTTGCTAATGGTTTAGGATTTGCTTACTGTTCTGAAGTTTATGTTGATAAAGACAATAATTGCCACCAATTTAATAATAAGGGTAAGGACTTAGGGTCCGCCGATAATGTAGTCCACAGATAATCCCCAAAAATGTAAATTATATAGTTCACGTTGATAATTTCTACACCGGTTTAACATCAGTGTTGTCTGTAGCACGAAATGGAATGCTTTGCCTGGGAACAGTTAGAAGATTTAGAGTACTAAATTGTAAAGGACTATCGGAGAAGATTGCACTTCTGGGTTGAAGAACAATGTCGCTAGAAGTCTGCTTCGATGGAGAGGGAGGACCAATTGCTTTAGTTTTGAGGTATGAAATAGCTACAGTACCTCTCGAAATGAAATAGAGTACGTACATATGAATAAAAAAATTACTAAAGCAGCTTCCCTTATAACAAAATAAAAACATATATGTTTCCCTCTTGTGTATATAAAAAGTACGCATATACGTGACCAGCCGGCTTTATCTCAGCAACTAATAATCGCAAAGCTTTCAGGTAAAGTCTTTTTAAAAGTATTGAAAATAATGTTGAAGTTTATAAGATAACCAGCAGTTGGCGTAACAATCAGGACTAAATATAAAATTAAAGTTTTCAGTGTTCTGCCCAATTAAGAGTTATCCATTTTATTATCAACCCAATTCCCTTTCTGCTGCGTTAAACGCATTCTGTCGTATTTTCAAAGGAAAATGGTGAGGAGACGTCAACTGCCTTTTTTTTAATGGCTAAAGTAAAGTGCTGGTTACTCCTGTTAGGGTTGATCGATTGTAACAATTTTGCTCTCGCTTAAAAGAGCTTGAATTGATCTATTAAATCTAACTCTTGTGAATTGAATCCTCACCAATGCAGGGCATTATTTGACTTGATAACAAGTAAAGCAGCGTTTCACAGAAATTTTAAATAGAATGTTTCTTCTCGCGCGGAAAAATAGAGAATTATTTTTAATTCTCTACTTTACTTAAGTTTTTTAAGATGTCAGCGAAAAGCACGAATTTTGAGAAACGACTAAACTTTAAATATTAAAAGTTGAAAAATACAAAAATGACCTACACCGTCGTTTAATTCGTTTGGTTAATGCTTTCGATTTTCTTTTTTCGCTTTTTTAATTATTAAAATATACGTCTTATAAGCGAAGAGCAAGAGAGAGAATTTCCTGACAGACGACACCACAGTGTTAAAGTTTTTCTTCGGATATTGCATCAACTCCGAACAACAGGACTTCTGCACATAGAAGACGCGGCACAGGGTCATTACGATTCTTCCAATAAGAAATGCAATTCAGATCATTTCACATCCAGAAATCATGGAAGCGGTTTTGTCCTCTCGACGGAGGCTGGAATCATGCACGGAAAATGATAGAAGGCAGTTCGAGCCTCTAGGAAGCCACTGACAATTCATTCATGTTAAATTGTACAAAGGGGCATCACAATGTTAATTAAATAAAAATATTATTTTCAGAATTCGCTTACTAGGTTAATAAAATTTTTAATATTTATTTCAAGTTGAAATCGCTAAAAAATCTTATTCAGTTTATTTTATTTAAACTTCTAAATGTGGTTAGATTTAGAAGATTAAATAGACAATCAGCAAAACCGGGTCGTCCGGGTGCAACAAATTTTTTCGTTAATATCTTCGCTTAGAGAAAAGATATCAATACGCGGTGTTCGCTGACATCTGAAGTTTTTAATTTCCTACTTTTCCGCGGGAGAAGAAACATATCGTCCTATTTAAAATTTTTGGGAAAAGCCGCTATTATACAGTTAGATAACCGCTCTTTAGTAGTTTAAGGTACAAGTCACAAAAATTAGACCAAAACTACATTTAATAAATTAAATAAAGCTCTTTTAAACGATATGGCATAAATGTGTCTCAGTATATATGTATAATTGTAGACACACTTAAACGAGAGCGACGCATCTTGCAACCTTCAATGCATCTTCAGTATCCCAACGTCTGGTCACGGAGACAATAGCAAATTACAACTGAAGATGGCTAATCTCGTTATTTAGTGTATTTCCTATACCTCCTCTAGTATGCATTGTTTCTCGTTACTACCTCCGCATAGGAGTGGAAAAGTTGTACATCACAGTAAGTGCGGATCTGAGGACGCATAATCGAGGTAATTCCTAACTCTCGTTTTTCGATGAAATTTCTCTCTCGGCGGTGATTCTTTGTTTAATGCTTGAACTGAGGTGGTTCTCTGCCTAGTATCTGTCTTATCTCGATAAGATGGTTCTGTTACATTTGTAAATATTAAATGAATTTCAGTTAATTCTCGTGATAAATACGTACAAATACGATGTTTATACAAAATAAAACTATTTTACAAAATCCAATAAATTAAGTTAATAAATTTGTTGACATAAAATAGAAAATAAATTAAAATGTTTAAGACGCCTTAAGGATGATGGAGTAGATATTTCATACGTTTTTGAGCAACACTGATGGAGGGACTCCAGAAACTAAAGTAAAAACGTTTGACTAAACTAATTAAAAGAATCCCGTTGCCATCGTCTCTTATAAAATTGAAGAACAAAGAACAACACGAACAATTTTCTGTCGTTATCGCTTGTTTTGGACAATTATCATTTTTAATATATTTAATACTTATCCTTTGTAATACATGTCGTCGGTGGTCCGACAAACACGAATTGCCACGAAACAATAACAGGCCTTATCGGGTAATTAACGATGTTTTGGACTCGTGTATAATTTGTTATAGGAAATCAGATCAAATTATGATATGGAGAAACACTTATATTAGAGACAAACATCGTTTGGGAAACACTATTGATTCACATATTTTCTGAGGAATTTTAACTGATAAAGTATATTCATAGATATGTATAATATCATAACATGATGTTATTTTTAGCTTGGGCAGAACCAAAATATACAATGATTAAAGGATATGAATGTTTAGTAGATATTTTTACATCATATTTAGTTTATTAGTCACGATTTACTCGTTACCTTGTATCTAACGAGGGTTGATATAAAAAATCACGAAACTTTGGGAACATGTACAGCACATATTGGTGTATTTACCATCCACTGCTGCTGCTTCTCTTCGTGGCACAACCTCTAACCTTCCTGTATTAACAATTCCAAGTGTGACACTCGACGATGTGGTTTCACCTACAAGGAAACTTAAAAATAAATCAACTGCTGGTGATTTTGGCATTTGTTCGTTCCTGGTTAGGGACTGTGCATACGTGTTTGCGCTGGTTTTGCCGTGCTAAATTTCCCAAGCGCTAGAAGATTGCGCGCATATGTCCTGTGTTTAAGAAAGGTGATCTGGCAGATATTAAAAATTACAGACCAGTTTCGATCTTATCCCACTTTTCTAAAATCTTTGAGCAGATACTTTACCAAAACATCTTGCCGAAGATAAAAAAATTAACGAAACATAACGATTTAAAACGCGTATTTCAAAGAGCGATTTTTTAATCTACAGGACAACATGGTATCATTTTTGGGTTGAGAGGAAGCAGGTCTATTATTTGAAATAGAACAGCTTATATATTTTGACGGATTTGGATAGAAGGTAAAATAATAAAAAATACGAATAGTTTTTGAGCCGTAAATTAAATAAAATAGCTAAAAAGACAAAAAAATACCTTAACTAGTTGTAAGATGGAAAAAAAAACTGAACTATATCTTACACCAAATGCTCAAACTGTAGCTCAGCTACTTCATTTCAACATTTCCGAAGCCGAAAGATTATTACTTTTTGAACACTTTCCAACATTGCTGGAGCGTATTCACTTTTTTAAATCATTTAAATTATTCAGCCTGTTTAAATCGACATTGAATCTTAAATAATCCAACAAGAAAAAGTCTAAAGTGGTTATCTTTGGTGATCTAGGTGGTCACTCAATACTTCTTTTCTTTCCAACCTATCTGCTAGAGAAAATTGCATAGTAAGGAAATACCCCATCTTGCTGGAACCAAATTAGAGATTGTCCGATAAGTCGGCACCCTTTTGATTGAGAAAGGCGACAGCTTCTATTAGTGTTCCCCGGTCCCAAATCCTTCAATAAAATAAGCTCCCAGAATTCTGGGACCAACAATTCCCGCTCACACATTAATTATCTGTGGATGCTGAGTGCCAGCATCCAGAACTTACAGGGAAAACGTAGCCTTATCATCAGATAAAGAACGACGTTGAATGAAATCTGCATTAATTGTGATTATTTCTAAGCAGAATTAGATTCTTTTTGTCATCTTCTGAAATATATTTTGCGAGGATGATTGAGTTTGCTACTCAAGACGTCCTTGAAACCTTGAATTGTCGACCTTTAGGTACCTTCCTAACCTCAGAATTTATTTTCAATATTACGTAGAGTAGTTTTGTTAATTGTCGAACGATTAGAATAAATTTCGTTATATAAATTAGTAACATCTGTTTGAGTGCGTAATCAATCTATTCTTTCTTCTGCAGCTAAACCTATTTTGAATTGTTTACATTGTTGAGTTTACTTGCCGCTTTAATCAAGTTATTGTTTCTATGATTCTAAATTCGATTACGTTACTTCTACAAAGCGTTTCAAGAAGCTTGCAATTTGATTCTTGGAATATAACAAAAATTACCACATTCTACCTATTTAAAAGTGACTTTATTTCACATTCAAGTAACATCGTACAAGCACAAACTCGGACATTTCGAACATCGTAAGCTGCACAACCTTCTAGGCGGTGATGATACGTGATTTTCGGTGTATTTTCTAACGAGCCCATCGAAACACTTCAGACTCTGTGTGGTCCGGCCAGTCACAAGGAAGCACCTCGGAACGTACGGATTGTTTCTCCCGAACCTTCGAGTACTACTTTAACACGTTGTTGTGCAGGACATCGTCTACACCGTTGGAATTCTGTAAAAGAAAAATGAAACAACATTCAATGCGTATCTTTCGTGCTTAATGGACATAACGATAATGTGTTTGGTTTAATAACTGCAAAGCATATTTATTTTGTTTTAAAGTTATTTACTTTCGATGAAAATAATGGGGAATGCGATTTAAAACCTGGGATTAAGTCAATATGATCGAGTTAATTTGCTAAAGTGATTGTTATTTAATAAAAAGGAGGTTATTTTTTTTTTTTTAATATTGAAAGGGTATAGCGTCGTGCTTTAGTAAAATAGTAAATATGGTTATTATTGCATTTGACTGTATTCTTTAAAAGACTAAAGATAATACCGAATTGGAATGTTCAAACTCAATATTGTAAACCTTCCCAAGAATTAATCAAATTAGTTTAATAGCTAGATAGAGAGCAATAAATCATCATAACGGAATATAGTAACTATGCCAAGGTGTCAAGGGTCATAAACTATGACAACTTCAATATTTTTTAATAAGACAAGAGACAAGAGAATGCAACACATCCAACCGCTTATGATATGTCATAGTCTCAATCACGGAGGAAAAAAATTGTAATACTTGAATTTGAATACTGAATTTGGCCATTGAAACCAATGAAGCCAATGAAGAATATTATAAAATAACTAAAAGACACTGGTTTGAATAGTTAAAGTAGCTACCAACCAATGGAGTGACCAACTTGAGACTTCCGCTCATGTACTTCCTCATGCACAAAACTGGCAATAACGCGATTCTGGTGAAGGACGAGGTATTGTTAACTATTTAGTTAAACAGACCTCACAATTGGTCCCAAGACGTCGAAGGTTAAAATCGCTAATTCAATTTAATCAATCTAATCTTGGTATTCTCTTTGCGTTGGATATGTAATACCTGCATGAAATTGACGAAGATTGTGTTTTAATTTTACAACAATTCGTAATACCTGGAAGCATAATTATCTCAGAACACGATAAAGACGCCCTTTTCTCGCGGTTTCCAGTCTACCACTTCAAATCCAGCCGATTAGATGATATTGATTACATTAAAAAGTGAGTTAGCTATTCTGGATCCCGAAGCAGTTAGAGATGCCTTCGAAAGGATGAGACTGTTGAGCTTGAATGGGGTAAAGGTACGCATATAAAATGCATAAGATCGGGTTTGGTCCGTAATTCATCCATACTCAGATGAAAGACCGTTTAGGAGTTCTATTCCTAAGTCTCATCGACTGACTAGTTCTGGTGTTTCGCAGGGTTCCCTTTTGGATCCGAAGGATACTTTACGTATACGCCGATGACACGCTCTAGTCGAAGTGAAGATTGGCTGAATGGCCTAACAAGTTGGGGCTCAAGATTAACGAATTCAAAAACGTAGCAATTCCCGCGGCGAAGAGGACGTTTGCCCGGGGAACTGGTTATTAATAATCAAAGATTTCAATGCCAAATTTCCGTAAGTTGTATTTGATAAAAAAATATACCTGGAAGCCACGTAGTAACTTGCCTCGTTAGGGCAAAGAATGCATCGCTGTCGTTAATCTGTAGAAGGGGTCAGCTAGATTTGCACACAAAGCTTCTATTGGATATGGTCTAAATTCATACCACTTTAACCTATAATCCATTGCCTTAGTCAGCGGTGGCTCCTTACCAACCAAAGAAGTTGGAATAAAATTAAGTCATTCGGATGATAACTGGAGCTACCTGGTTCATACGATCTTCCCAGTCGGATCCTCAATCTCGCACAAAATCTACTGCAAGATCGTCCACCATCTCGATGTCACGTTGTTAGAATAGCGGACAGGGTTCAATACGGTTGGAGCCACAATAATTGATCAGGAAGATCTGGAATTTGCCAGGATGTTTAAATCAGCGACAGGGAGAGCAGCCGTTTCTTAGTGATAAAGATGCCTGGCGCCGGAAAATAATGTGACCGCAGAGGAACATCCAAATTCACTTGGGACAGTACTCAATTATTACTTAATAGATTGGCCCATGTTAGTTGAACGTGGAGTAGCTTTTTTATTTGGAAATTGTAACCATTACACTTATGAAACAGTCAGCCAAACTTTTAAAAAGAGGGGACCTTTTTAAATTATCGCTGCGTAATTTCCCGTACTTGGTTATTACTAAAATCCAATCTTTTAGACATTCTTCTATTGTGACAAAACATAAGAAAGCAAGAGCGGATAAAAGAAGTAGTGTTATGCACATTGCAGGCTACAATTCTGGAAATAATCAAAATTTAATTTAAAATAATCTCGAGCAGTATCTGCCGAACTTTTGATCAAAATCAAATTTCACGCAAGCAAGAAGACGAAAAAGCAAATAGTAAGCTACTGAACTAATCGCCGGTGTGTAGTGACTAATATTTTTTATATTTTGACGAACACTTAACAAGAGCAATGTGCAGTAGAACAATTTACGGAAGAATACATTAATTGAGTCTTTTTCAAGAATAATGAATCGAAAATAATCAAAGAATTATGAGAAATACACTCGCGTATATGCCAGAAAGAGCTAGTTGCATACAACGTAATGCAAGGGTGTGTCCCCCTCACATGTTGACATTGTTATTATGACATATTTATGCTTTGGCAAGACAGAGAACGCGGCAGCTCTGCCACCCCACTTATGTACATTTTGTGCTAGTTTTGTGCCGTTTTATATTGCAATATTAAGCGAGTTATAGCGCTCTGAATTCCGGACTTCGCATGTCCCCAGCTGCCCAGTCACTGCGTTTCGAAAATTCGTATACGCCATAGTAGAAATGTCTTTCGGGTGATGTCGTGTAGTTAATATTTTACTTGACGTTTCGCTGACCATGCTGTCAGCTTCTTCAGAAGATTTCTAAAGACTGGACAAGTAAAGTAAAGTAAAACATTAACTACACGACATCACCCGAAGGACATTTCTACTATGGATTACGGTCGTGAAAGCCTACACTCAACTATCGTATAGGCCATCATTTTGTGCTGTTGCCACAATAAAATATGTGCTTCAATATTAAGTGTGACCATAACATGTTCCCAGCCCCGCCAAGAAGAATGAGTTAACGCCATTGATAGCAGCTCGAACATTGCATTTTAAGGGTTATGGTGAATTCCTTGATTTTTCTGAAGTAATTAAATTTTTGAAAAATGTCAACTTCGGCTGGGACTCTAACTTGATATCTCTCGATTGCCGGAGAAGTGTGCTAATCGCTAGTGACCGGCAAACAGGAAATTTCTAAGGTTCTAGTGCTTATCACGGATATTCATCATTTTTCAGCCAGTATATATTAGTTTAAAGACCATTTCTTGGAAGATCTACATTTTCAATTTGAGCTAAAGATTTTCAAGCGATCTTTTTAAAACTTTGAAATAGCAATTAAAGAAGAAGTAGTAATTTTTACATATTTTTATAAATAATAAAGAACAGTGATTATCATTCTCACATTGACATTTTATATTTGGTAATTCATTTTACTTGCCTTTAATCCATTAAATTTGCCGAAAATTTATCTCCCGTAAGTGCGCGAGAATATAAGAGTGTGATTCACTTTTAAAATTTATAAGTATAAGAGATTTTATTATTTTATCGTCAATAATTTTGATTACGATTAGAAGTATCAACAAATGAAAAGGAACATTTAAGATTTCTTAGCGTGTTTTGATGATTCACGCCCAATTTTCACAAATGCGCCATCCACAGATAAGCGTTGACATGAAGATAATGTCGCTGTATGGTTAAGATTCGTTATCAATTATCAAGTTGTAAAATATTCACACACACAACATATATATTTACATATAGAGGTAACTCTTTTTACGTAGAAAACAGTCTAATCTACCTCGTTTTTTAAGGTAAATGTGCTGGTAACTTATATTATACTCCCTGCAACTAATCGAAGGTTGTATAATTTTTATTAACTTACAGACTTATGCGTGTTTTCGACTGTTTAATGCCCTATTTACTGTTATCGTTAAACATTATCAAATCCGCGTATCAAGCCGATCACTAGCTTCAACTATAGTCCCATCTAAGCCAGCCTTGTCAATTTGGAGCACAGTTATCTTCTACTCGAGTTAACATTCATCCCTATGACAGGAGCGTATCACCCAATAATTCAAATAAATCATCAGCTTAAAGTCTTTAGTTCGTCAAGGAAGTTTCATAAACTTTAAATAAAAGTTGACATATTCAAAATAAAAAATAAAGAACGGGGAACATTATTATCTGTAATCAACAAGGAGCGGGCAAATTCCTTCCTGCGTAATGCTTAACTGGTACTGTGGTTATATTACATTTAAACGCCGCAACACCAATGTGTTGTTTTTGCTTTCTGGTTCAGCTTCCGGTTATATTTCGAAATTCGTTTAATTTTCCCTTTTAATACCGTTGAAAATGTGGGTTTATCTCGCAGCGTTCGTTCCCATTCGAAAATTCGGACACAGATTTGACAAATTTCAAAATAAAATTGGTTTTCCACGCAACTCGTTCATTAAAGGTTTTCGCAGTTAG
>LR737397.1:1806429-1973589 GCA_902655005.2 Marronus borbonicus
CATAGTTGGCTTCTTGGCATTAATCTTAATTTATCCACAAATATGTTTTAAAATAAACATTAAACAATCTGAATTACAATCCTAAAACTCAATGGAGGCATTGCTATGGTTCAAAATTCAGCATCCCACTTCCGGTTATACTTTGAAATTCATTTAATTTTCCCTTTTAATACCGCTGAAAATGTCGGTTTATCTCGCAGCATTCGTTCCCATTCGAAAATTAGGTAGCGGATGTCACAAAGGATATGACAAATTTCAAAATAAAATTGGTTTTCCACGCAACTCGTTCATTAAAGGTTTTCGCAGTTAGCAAGTTGAGGAAATGTGTAATAAGCCGCTCTATTATAACTAAAGAGATGACCAAGGCAGGTGAAATGATTACTTTTTTGTAGCGACTAGACAGATTCGTGTCTATTCGTCTCATAAGAAAGGGTTCGTATTGCCCCTCATCCTTTCGATAACTGCATCCAGTTTCAATCAGAGTGGCAGCTCTAGAAACCTCAACTTCAGTAAGATCGCATATCTTGGCTTAAAATTGCTTATCGATAGTAAACGTGGACATTGGCGAAGATTGTTTGAAAAGAAAATTAAAATTTGCCAATCTTACAAATCGATCGGAATAAAGATCACATAAAGATAAGCAAGCAATTATTTGAATGCACTGCACATTGATTAAATATAAAATATTACTCAGTATAGACGAACGCGTGTGAAAAAAATGGCTTAAGCCATAGCTGGCTTCTTGGCATTTCTCTTAATTTATCCACAAATATGTTTTAAAATAAACATTAAAAAATCTTAATTACAATCCTAAAATGCAATGGAGGCATTGTTATGGTTCAAAATTCAATATTACTCTTTCACTCTGCGTATCTGCGACATCGACATGCATATGCTCATGCATCCCCTACGCGCGCTCCATACACTTACCATATAC
Source organism: Marronus borbonicus (assembly GCA_902655005.2). Lineage (NCBI taxonomy): Eukaryota > Metazoa > Arthropoda > Insecta > Coleoptera > Scarabaeidae > Marronus > Marronus borbonicus. Next base: position 1,807,367 of record LR737397.1, read on the forward strand.
AAGACTTTCCACACATCGTCGCATTAGAAAATTCACGCGTAAAATAATCTCGGCACTTAAGCTGAGGTGGATAGTCGCAGAGCGTAGAGAAACTATTAAAATCACGTTATCCAGTATCTGTATGGAGCAGGCCCGTCGGACAATCTGCGGTAACGTTAGAAAAGCACGCCTCGGTCTGAATCCGTAAGGGTACACCGATGTAAAACGTCCCCCAAATATGCGTGTGGAACTTCGCTGTTGTTGCTGGTGGTCGCGATTATACGCAATACAGGATCGGCTTGAGTAAATAAACGTTTTGGCAATTACTTAGATTTATTTATGTAGTTAATTAAATGCTCAGAAAATTGTGCAAGAGAATCAATTAAACAAGTATATGTTGTTGGTGAAAGAAGAAGGAGGAGTCTAGAAATTTATAGGAAAATGTAGTAAGAGAAGCTGCAGAATTAAGAAAAATTATATGACTTGGGATACTAGAGATTCGGATTAAAGCAGGAACTTAATGCATCATCATTTTTTTGTCTTTGTGGTGACAGCCCTACGGGGTAAACTTTGTGTTGTATAAATGACGTGGAAATTTTTCCATGATTTTGTTATTATCACCCCTTCGCACTGTGCGACATTGGCAACTTCTTGCTATTCAAGTAGCTGTGATATTTTGATGCGGGTTTTAATACATGTTTATTCGACAAAAAATGAGTGAAATTCAGCCAAAACACAGCTGTTCTTAACGGAGGAGGGGTGTGGACCCAAAAATATTTATAACAGATAGCTTACAGAATCAATTTAAGATGACCCATGATGCGCAAGACCTATTGAAGCAGGAACCAACGAAAACATATTTTTCTTCGATTTTGGCAGATCGAAAAATAAGGGTTTCAATTATTGCCGATGAAGCCATGATTTTAAAAAACTTGCATGAAGGTTTCAAGCAGTCTTCAGCAGGAAAACTGATGGGTATGGCATTTTGGATGCAGAAGGGACGTTATTAATGGAATAATTATACGGAGAAAGGCACTACAACAATGCGGAATGTCTATGAGGAAACGATTAAAGAATTGGAAACTGCTACTCAACAGCAAAAATTGTAGAAAATTGTGAGCGAGAGATATTCAGAGTTTCATCACAATGCTAGAATCCACAAAGCTCCCCAGGTCCTAAAAACGACTGCGGTTTTATAAGGACGAGGTATCTACTTTACAGGTCAGACTTGAATTTTATTCTGCACTAAATGTGGGCCTTTTTCTTTCACAGAACTGTTGAAGCGATCCAGTAAATTGGCATCATACTCGCTATATTAGTCTTTTTGTCCTTTTCAAGGTAATCGACGTGGATTGTGCCACGTACATTCCAAGACATTGCGGCAAGGACTTTGTTGGCCGAGAAAGTGATCTTGGTCTTCTCTGGGCCCGCATTAATTAACATAATTGAGAATTCTAAGTACAATTCAGAATAAATAATATCCAACCAATCCTTCCAAAAGACGGTCCTGCATATACCATAACAAAAAACTGCACCACCCGTCGTTAATAACTCCGCAAATTCATTCTATCCTATGTGTACGGCAAACCCACACATATATAAAGGCGGACGATATGGGGCCAGCGTACTCATACTCATACATAAAGCCTTCTTTTTTTTATTTAATCGTTGCAATATGTTGCGATGGCGATAACGTATGGGATTTTGATAAGGTTCGGTTAGCATGATTAATCGGAACGCAGCAATGCATGCATAAAAAAAGAACGAAAATGGCGGAAAGTGTCTACGTTATCTTATCGACGTTTCACTGCAGGAAACGAAATGTTTTTTCTTTTTTTGCTTTTCGCGGTCCCCACGTATCGAATTATTAATTGCTGAATTGAAAGAAAACGATCGTGTATAGAAATGAAGCAATAAGCCAGCTTTAGTGTTTTGAATAATGAAGAATTGGTCAATATGATTAACGGCGCTGGTTGAAGTTAAATATATAAAATTTTCGTACGTGTATTGGTAGCCTACATACTTGGAAATTGGAAGAGAACTCTACGAAATGCTTGTTGTACGTGTATAAAACCTCTAAAAAATTCTAAATGATATAATTGAGCCACGCTGTGTCCAATTTAGTTAAATATTAGGTACAAATAATGTGATTAGGCTTGGTCATGGACTCAATTTGAAACCAAAGTCAATAATCTGATTCCAAGTAAACAACTCTTATTCGAAAACCACCATCACGCCCTCCATGTAGTGCTTTGCGCAATTAATTTGCGTTTGTGTTGAATCGTGTCTGGTTGGATCAGTCTAAGCGATCTATTATTGGTGAGACAGTGAACCTTCGAAGAAACTATTTCTGTTATAATTTAGAATTGAAAATGCAGTTGTTCGAAATGGGAGGTTTCCCTTCTTCGTAAATTCTTCGATCGTTAAGAGGAATTTTTCCCTAAGAACTAAATTAGGTACGCCGTTTTTTAGCATCTGATTACACTGTATTCGTATGCTTGCTGTTAAGAACTTTAGAATCTCCCGATAATGCCGTAAAACGAAATCCATCGTATTAATCAAATATTATGAAAACATGCGTTGATCACCATGCATATAGTATAAAGAAAGACGATGTTGTAAGGCCGATTGAATTAGATCGCCGATACTGGAAGCTGGGATGGATCCTCTTTGTCTACAACAAATACTACAAATGTTTGGCACATTAACAGATCGACAATGATGAAGAAACCTTGTGTCTCTTCGTACACGGATCAAATGCTAACAAAGTTCCGCCGGAAAAATTCTTGGAAAGGTGGGATGAAATTAACTGCTGCTGTATCGCTAAAGTCACTTTGACGTAACAATCAAAGCAAATAGCATTAACATACTGGAGATTGTCCAAAACAGATCTTCGCGTGGCTGTTGAGATTTTGACTGTGCGTTGCCGGCTAAAGGGCAACTTTCATTAAATGGAGTTAGGCGATCGGTCATGTAGGGATTGTCAAACTAAAGACGAAACACTGCAACTGCCAGGTGCTGATGCCATTTAGAAGGACCATGTTGGGCGATTCCTCTAAACAATGTCCTAACCCATGCCAAGACAGTGGGAACGTTGATAGTATGGAGATGATGGATAATAGACGTACTGCGCCCTAAATGCTGTGGGATCTATTTCACCCTCTCTTTGTCTACAACCATAACCGTACCAAGTGAGTTTGTCTTTGATTGAGACTTGAATTGTATCCATTTTGCCAAAGAATTTTTTGTTCTGGACCATTTTTTTAAGCTACAACAACTCTTTTTGCAACATCATTCGAAGATTTAGGTTTAATCTAGTTAGTTAATTCCTCGCATATGCAGCATGCGGGGCTTATCCAAGAACAACCTAATTTCTTTCCGGAATACCTTCTGGTACAGACTGGGCGTAACGCCACATTGTGAATGTTTTCGCAGGAGAAGTTGGTGCATTTTCCTCGTGTTTAATTTTTCATTCGAGTATTGATAATTTCCCTTGCTGTAATCAGCACGTTTTATAGAAAATGATCCAATATGGTCTTCACTTAGCCTTCACAACTCATCAGTTATTTATTGTACGAGAGCGCCACATGTTATTCGTGGCAGTGCGTATGAAAAATCCAAGCATGTCCTGAACATGTCGAGCTTCTAAAATAAATGTTTTTCGGTTGCGGTTTGTTAACCTAATAGGTGGCGAACATGTCACAAAACGTGTATTTGGCTTTTTTATTCTTGTATTTGTAGCAAGAAAGCTGAGTTTTCTAAATATTTGGAGATTGAGTGAAACATCCGCGAAATAAACAATTAGAATTTCTTATTCTTAAAACTTTCCATTACGTCCTCCTATGTATAACTTGCTCTATTATAAGCGTTTATTCGATTATACCCCAAAAAACCTTTTACCGTACCTGTTTTAGAATGGAGCAAATTTCATATAGTAGCATAGCCACAGAAATTGTTTAGTTTCTCAGTTAAAGTTAATGTTCACATAAGCATTCATCTAACAATTTAATTATTAGCGCAATGAAACAATTATCAGTGCTAATTTGCTTCGATCCAATGTCGTTTATGCTAGTAAGAAAATATTTAAATAAATCATTCACACAGATGAAAATTAGTTTGGAAAATGATTAAATTTTGTTGTTGACAGCTCCATAAAATACTAACAGGTCTTTACTTTGCTATAATCGAACACAAAATGGAACATTAATGAATCTGTGTACATCTACATACAGGCACAATAATCATTATTAAAAAGGACCCAATTTAATATGGATACACAACGCGGTACTTAAATGACTAAATTGTTATTGTTTTCGTGGTTCCCTCTCTAATCACTATCAACGTTATCAATTTGGTCCGATATTGGAACCAGCAACACTCGTTTATAACGCATCCTTTTACACGGGCGATATTTGCTCAAGCGTTGTTTGTTCTTCACTCGAATTATTGCAATATTTTAATATGTAACTAGATAATAGCATCGGGATATCCTTTGAAATACGGCTATGATTGTAAATTACAAGTCGTTTCTGTTAAATCGAAAAACGCCGCGTGTAATCATGACTCTTTGTACGGTGTATTCGTGGGATGAAGGTCAACATGTTATCGACTAAATTTTGGCTATCACATAGAAGCTTTTTTATTTTACGCCAGCGCTATAACTAATAAAGAACTTAGAGAATCAACCCAAAAGTATCGGCACACTCCGCACCACGCAAGTTTAATTGATTAATCGGGGACAGCTGTTTCAAAAATGCATCGATTCTCATCTTCAACCGAATTCGGTCATCGGTTGAAGATGAGGGTTGATGCATTATAGTATAGTGGAAATCAGCGTAATTTGTTGCAAATTTCGTTAATCATATTAAGTATATTACGCTATTGGTAAGATATTCCGTAATTTTGCAATAAAATGATACGCTATTCAGTGACGATTGAGGTTCGAAACCCAGCTGGTGCATGATGTTTCTCAGCTTTTCTGATAGTAGTTGAAACTATTTAACGTTGAAAGGTACAGAAAAAGTCGAATACGTCACCAAAATGAAAAGAATTGACTACATATAATACTTCACAAAAGAGGAATATAGGAATAGAGGAAGGTACAATTATAAGTGTGTCTTTTAGAGAACAAAAGTTCTACAGGGTCACCATCAAATAAAAACATTGATTTGGAAGCTGAAGTGCATGTGCACCATATTTATATTGACAATGTAACGGCTGCACCTGCATTAGCGTAAAGAGAATTAATTTCATTTAATAATAGTAGTAATAATAATAATAATAATGTATTGTTTATTATCATTACACCCAAATTACAAAAACAAGCATGGCATAATTAAAGAAAAAAAAATGTAGGTGCTAGAAAAATTGGCCACCCTCAGACTTAGTGTGCAACACAGTCTGTTTTTCAGTGTGACCAGGAATATTTAGGAATAATGTAATAATACTATTCAGGACGATAATAAGACGGAAATTGAAGTATTAAATGTTTAATTCGTTAATCTTCTTTTTAACGGTTATTTTCTCAAGAAGCTGCGATGTTGCCATAACTTTATTTTTGGAATTGAGAAGATGATTCGTATTGTTTTCTAATTCTTTTGGAATAAAAAAATATTTACTGTAATCTTGATACGTTCTTTGAAATTCTTTTATTTAGCATTGCTCTATGCGGTTATCGCCTCAGGTAGCATTTCGCTCTTACGTCGTTGTTTAACCACGAATTATAGTTGTGATTATTGTTCCAGTCTTATTTTTTTTTACATATTTCTTTGTAAATTTTAGCTATAACCCACATAAATATACCTGTACATTTGTACTGATCCTCCTGTTGTAATACATTGAGCCAATGTCCATTTACTGGTGCTTGTTTCCGATTTGGTAGTTCGAAGTGATGTTCTATTGGTGCTGGTTTTAAAATTTGAATTTGTTTTCACGCAATATTATTAATTAGGGTGGCAATTGTTTGAACTATTCTTGTAGCTTCTATTATGGTCTATTGTGGTCCAAATGAACAACAAATCACTAAGATCTGTAAGATTTCAATTAAAATCCCCACAACATACACATACATAACAACGGTGTAATGAACCCAGTTCATTAGTTCAATGAATATAAAATATCTTCAAGTATATTGCAAAAGGTTTCAAAATTTCCAGATGATGGACGAAAAACGTTTATTGTTATAAATTTTTGTTTGGGAATTCGAATGGCAGAACGTTCCACATTTGTTTGCTTCAGATCCTCGAGTTCAATGGCGTCATGTTTGAATATGCAGGAACCACCGCGAAAGGATCAAAATTGATACTAATTTAAAGTTCTCCGTATTTAAATAATTTTCTTGATTAGGTTTTAATCAATGTTCTGTAAATGTTAATACGTTAAATTTAATTTTTTTTTTATCTAAAAGCTCATTTAAAAAGTGTCGTACATTGTCACACTCCCGACGGCCGATTTCTTCGCTCCATCCAGCAAATTCAGCAGTACCCAAACCTTGAAAGATGAATAATGTTTTAATTGAATTTTTCCGATTTCGTATTATGTATTCCCTTGTCTAGATAAGTAATTCTAGAATCTTTTGACGTATTTGGATCTAAACCGTTCAGATGGAGATGTGCACATCTTTTTCCTTTTCCACACGATTTTCCTTGAATAAGTTTTAATTTTGCAGTTTCTTTGCAGTCTGGATGATTTTTTGTTTATTTTTGTTTTTTTTTTCTAGTGATCTTTTTCACTAATATCTTAGATGTGTATTTTGCGACATCTGTTGAATTTGTGTGAAATTGTTGAAAATGTTAATTGTCTTATTTCTTGCGATAAACTACAATTTATTATCATCAAGCTAGAAATTTCATTTTTCAAGGTATCTATCTCATGAGCAGTTACGTTTTCCACCGCATTATTTATTTTTTGTGTTATAAGAGCTTCTATCTTACTAAAATTTTGTTTCATCTAGGTTTGGAGAGATTACATCTTCTTCCAATTTCTTGTAGATCCATCTTCTTTTAGCTGTATCCATTTTTTCTATAATATGTTAACACACAATAAGTGATGATTGTTTTCACACTTGTCTCTAAAACATGTGTAATTATCACAACAATCGATATTCTTCTTATTTTCCGCATACCGAGTCGCCATTGTGACATGCGAACGCACTACTACGTCATGTCTTGTCGCTTGCGTTTATTTTCTTTTAATTTAATTCTGGGTTTCTGAGTAAGCATTCATAGGGAGACAGATGCCCACTGGCTATGCCTTTGGCTACTTATTACTATGAAATAAATAATTTTGATGTTTTAGTTATTGATTATTCCATATATATATATATCTTTTTATAACCAGTTCGTCATCAACAATTAACATCTTTTGCTTGATGTGATGCAAATTAAGGACGCCGATATATACAAAGACATTGAATAACAATTTTAGCCCTATTTTTACTTAGCAAAAGTTTACTTATATATATATATATATATAGTCTATATTAACATCTTATTTTAAATATAGAAAAGCACGACCTACACTGCCGTTCAGAGAAGTTCGGTCGGTTGGTAAAAAACATGAAAAGGTTACAGAAACAAACGAAACTAAAAACAAAATGCAATTTTATTGTACGTACAGGTAAAAAAGACAAAAATAAATAAATAAAAAGTTATTCTGACCTAATAGAACATACTCAACATTATATTTTTTTTTCATCGAAAAAACTTTCTTTGCTGTTAATCACCGCTCGAAGAATTCTAGGCATTCTTTTGATAAGTTTTGTTAAAACGGATTGTGGAATATTAATCCATTCATGTTGCAGAATATTCCGTAAATGTTCTTGTGAAGTTGGGCATATTTTTCGGATCCTCCTGTCCAGTTCATCCCACAACAACTCTATCGGGTTCAAATCTGGGCTTTGCGGGGGCCATGCTATTACTTTCAGGGTGTGCTGTTCTTCTTGCTCCTTTAGATAGTTCTTACACACTAACGCAGTGTGTTTTGGGTCGTCGTCATGCACGAATGTAAAGTTACGGCCTATTAAACGCAGTCCTGATGGCGCTGCATGATTCCGGAGTATTGCAAAATAATTTTCCTTCCTCATTACACCCTGCACTCTGCATAAATCTCCCGTCCCAGCAAAGGAGAAACATCCCCACACTAACACAGAACTACGCCCTTGCTTCACTGTAGGCACAATGCAGTTCGAGATCACTTTTAGGTTTTAGATCTTCGGACATAAACTCGTCGATTTTGCCCAAAAACCTCAAACTTTGACTCGTCACTCCAAAGCACGTGTTTCCACTCATCTAACGGCCAATCTAGATCAGAACGGGCCTACTGTAGCCGTTTTGCTCTGTTGCCCCGACGTAATAAGGGTTTTCGAATGGCAATGCGTCCATGAAGGTCCGCTTGTTGAAGTCGACGTTTTACCGTACTCGCCGAAACTTGTTCGTCACGGCCCCGATCGACTTCGGCTGCTATTTGTGGCGCTGTTAGTTTTCTATCGCATTTGCTTAATAATACAATTCTCAAATCTTCAGCTTTTGTTCTTTTTCTAGATACTCCAGGACGAACACGATTTTCTATAGTTCCAGTTGTTCGATATCGCTTTATGATGTCATTTACTGTTGAACTTCTCATATTTATTTTTTCAGCAATTTGTCGCCCCGAATATCCTTCTTCAAACAGCGTAATAATGCGTGAACGTTTTTCTACACTGGTAGGCTTGCCACGTGCCATTTTGAAGTAAATTTTCTTAAAACTTTCGCGCAAAAACGACAGATGCACACCAACACACGTTTAACAGTAAAATGAAGCAAATTTATATCTTTACGCCAGTGATAAATAAACAAGAATGATACTGCGGTATATTTCCTAAATGTATTGTTCGTTAATAATCCCCAAACGACCCGTTTCAAAAGATCGGTACTTCCGAGAAATTCTTGGAATGATAATAAAAGGGACTTTATTGTGGTTGTCGCAATATTTCTACTTTACATAATAATTTATGGCTTTAATCGCTTAGAAAAGAGTGTATGCTTAATATTTTTCTAATTTAATGTATTAACAATTGTATATAGTGTGATATAATAGATTTTTATTGTATGACCGAACTTCACTGAACGGCAGTGTACATAGCGTCACATTACGCCTTTCGCAAAAAGTTCGCGGTTTTCCCTTGCAGCTTTGGTTGGCTCTGCGTTGGTATCCGCGAAAAGCTAACAAGCCTTTATCGGATGTCCCAATTTGAGAAATCGTATTGGTATTCATCTTTCGGATTGCGAAGAAGGTTTAAGTGTATTTCGCGTTCGTATCTTGACACCCAAAAACCTTTCGATACGCTGTGAAAGGGGAGTTTCATAAATTTCTTATCGCTAGTTTCTGTCTGAATTAAGGTCTTGGAATTTCTCACATAATGCCGATGTTGGACTTTCTTAAGCATACGATCGTCATATATAGAAAAATAACCGTTATAAATAGCTACGGCTTTTATAAATTTAAGTTCTTTATTGTACCTATTTACTCTTAAATTAATTAATTATTATTAATAAGAAACTAATCAAGGTTTTTTGTTGGTAGCCGGTAGGCGCCGAAAGAGCGGCGCCATTACTAAACTACTAACGTATTACTATTAACGTATATAAATTGTTATTTTTAACATTATAGTAGATAAGATACCTACTCATAAAAATAGTGGAGAAATATTAAAAGCGACATAAACGATTATGATGGGAAATGTTCAATACTAAATATTAAAAAAAAGACTTTCTCTTATCAAATGATAAGAAAAGCAAAAGAATATATCAATAGTACCTAGAAAATAATAATAAATTAAATACTTTCAATATAATCTAGTTTTTGCCCATTTCAGTATTTGAATAAGTATAGTCCAACAGTAGAACGTAAAGATAGCCTCTTCTAGTACTATTTAAATGCCCGCGGAAGAAAAAGCACTCAAATTCACAGATATAATTCACTTAATTACGCACTTGTTACTTGTAGAGAAACGATATTTAATCAGCTTTACCACAATATTACTTGATAATGAATAAACAAATAAGCACTAAATACAATGGCAAATATTGTAATATATGCAATTGATGCACGTAATAAAGATCTTAACAACACCTAACATAATAGAATAATTGTAATAAATCCGTATCGTTCCCTACCACATAAAGATGTGTGTACAATAGTCTCTGTCTCTAATGCCACTACTTTCGTAAGCTTCTCAGTCGTTTAGAATTCGTTATGTATAGTGCATTTTATGATTTTAATGAGTAACCGAGTCTCGGCGTTTTAAAGAAAAAGCGATCGGTATAAATGGATAATAAAAATATGGAAAAATTAAATGTGCTTATTTAATTTTGTATAATTGCATTTTCTTCAAAAATATTTAAATAAATACAATTAAAATTTGTATAAATAAATAGTAATAAATAAGATACAAACTGCAATAAAAAACTATAATTATAAGCTTAATTATTCATTTGATCAAAAAAAATTTTAAAACAAAAGTTACTTGGTGTCTATAAGCTAAACTTATTTTCATCTATCCAGAATGACCAACTTCTTTGAATTCTATTTTATTTTTGAAAATCCAATATATTTTACAACCACTTGTTGCAGCAATGGTTTAAATCAGCGCATTTAAATATTCAACACCTGAAAAGAGGGTGCTTTCACATAGGGTAGTACGTAAGAATTAGTGCGAAATAAGTGTTATCTTTGGTATTAATTTGATGATACCAATACCAATAGTTTGCTTCGACATATAATAATTATTAATAGCTTCATTTCGTCACATGATTTGTGCGCAATGTAACCTAAATTTATCTCTTGATATCAATTATTTTAATTTTTAATACGCAGTATTGCACATGGTATGTTTATTAGGGAGTATTAACACAGTGCCATGGTAGCTTCGAAATCTTTGCACTAACATATAGAATGTCTTACGAGGAATTGCGTCGATCTGCATACGAAAGAATATACATTACCACATTCTAAAAACATGACAATATCGTAAAGCTTACAGGTGTTATTGAGCTTAAATATTTTTAATTATCTAAGACTTCCGGCTATAGCGGAAGTATCTCTCAATTTTGTTATTTTAAATAGAATACTAGATACTACTACAAAATATGGACGAGTGCGAACTTTTATAAGTGTGAAAGTGTTTTAAAAACTGAAATTTTGCGGAAATATTGGCTGTTCGAATGCAAAGAGCGTCGAAACTTTTTTCTATTTCATCTTCTTTATCAAACTGCTCTTACAAAATAATCGTATTCATTTACGCATCTAAAATTGATGCTTTTCAAAATATCTTGGAAGATGTGTATTGTATTTCCTCAAAAAAAAACAGTCCCCACCGATGAGAATGTAGCTTACGCAGTTTTTTAAAATGTTATTCAACTTTGAAAATATCCAAGTTAATTATGACCATTACGGAACAATCCAGAGTCAATGAAAAATATATGAAATCTTTTTGTTTTTTGTTTTCTTTTTTTTCTAGGTTTTGTTAATAAGTGAGAGAAGAACAAGGTAAACATACCTATTTAAAAGAAATTAAGCTTAGACTTTTTTTAATTCTTTTGAAAGTGTACTCGTAATTGTCAGACACGCTGTATGTTTTCGAAAAGTTCATTCCAATGTGTACTCTTTTATATCGATCGATGCATTTCCTCGTGAGACACCTGTACGTACAGGATGAGTCGGGCCAAATCCCATGAATGTACTGTACACGTGAAAATAATTTTTATTTATTTTTAAGATATAGACGTAATTACAAATAAACAAACTTTCATGCATTAACCATAGCGTTATTTTAATAAACATTTTAAAATTCCGCTATTAACCTTTAAACCTTGTGGAGTAGCTCGTTCAGATATTATGTCAGCACTGGGAAGCACTCCAGTCTCGCACAGCTTATTGAAAACTCTGATAAATACGTTTGGACTGGGACTTCTCTTAGGTAAAAACCGTTGATGATAGTCTTCAACTAGCAGTTATAATATTCTCGTTGCAAAAACCATATTTGCGTATTCTATATTTGAATAAGCGTGTGGCATTTTCTGGTGTAATAGAATAATGTAGAAACTCCATAATAAACGTTAAATCACTATCAATATCAAAATAGCGGATACGTCGCATGTGATAAGAAGTAAAAAAAAATAGCCTTTAATGTAGAACGTACATGATTTTTTGTTTTACACTCGAAAACAAGAACGGTAGTTGTATTTTGTTAATTTTTTTACATGATGTTCACGTGTGGAATATACTCCTGGAATTGGGCCACGACGGGGTCCCACTACGTCTTAATTAATTGCATTAATTTCCCACTACTTCGTGACATCGGAGATAAGCAACATATGCATACGCAGGGTGAGTCAATATTCACTTCCCAGGCCTTAGATATGTGATTTCCTATCAGAATAAGACAAAAACTAAGAATACCAAAATCCCGAAAGCGAAGCTGTTTTCAGGTAAAATTAAAAATTAACGAGCGATTCTATTACGGCAGTATAGCAAAACCACACACTAGCGGAATTCGTATTTGTAGAATGTAGAACCGAGTTGCCATGGATTTATTTCGCTTTGATGTTATATGTATTGTGCTTATTGACTATTGAAAGCTTTAAAAGTGTTTTTAAATTGAAAATGACACGGAACACTAACGGAGAATACATCGATATGGTTTTAGGCGCTAATGATGACGTTAGCTGCCCAGCGTTTGTACAATCGCCAAACATTCCCAAATATAGAAATACATGCTGCGGAGACAGGATGTGTCGCTCTAGAACGTTCTCTTCACGCCGGTCGTCCTCGAAAATTTACATGGCAACAGAAGGAATAGTTGTTGCAGAATGTTGAGAATAATCCTATCACTAATGCTTGTTTGTTGTTAAGAAATAAGCGTCGCACCTAATCCTCTGTTCATAGATACCTACGAAGAAATAACTGTTCAAATTTTGTTTCTCGGAGATGAGAGTAAATTTTTGTACATGAACATTACATCAAATTCAGAGCAATCCTGACTTTTTCCGTAGCTCATTTCAACCAACAAAGATTTTAAATAATCTAAAGGGACTTTGTGCGAGGCAATGGCTAAGTTAGGAAAGTTGAAGAAAACGCCCAAAACGTTTCTTACAAACTCCTTTATTCTAACCGGTCGCCCAATTTAGAATAAAAGAATTTATGAGAAAAATGTTGGACCTTTTCTTCAACTTTCCCAACTTATCAAGGAGTTTTCGATTACCACAGCCTTCATTATTGACAATACGTGAATCCTTGTACGTCGGTGAAATAAGCAAAGACTGTTGGCTTGCGAATGTTTGGATAGGTGTTTGAGATTGGTAGAAAGGGAATCTATGGTCCATATTTTTTCCAAGAAAATATTCTTATTTCACCATTTAACAGAATGGTGAAATTACAGTAATTTTTGCGAGAACACTTTCCCAGGTTTTTTAAAAGGTATTGCTTTACGACAATGTGCAACAATGTTTTTTCAACACGATGGAGCGCTTTCGCTTTTACTAACCCTGGAATGGATAATATTATTGCCCAGATTCACGAAAGAATAACTGAAATAAATGAGGATAATTTCCAAGAACTTCAGCCGCGTGTATTAAGGAGAATAGTAACAATTTGGGTAGTTAGATGTTTTGTTTCCGTTAAACTTAAGAGTTAACTTAAGACTTTTTATTATTTCAATTATTATTATTTCAATACTACAATTTTCTTTTTGTATTTGGATTTGTTACGAATAAACAAAAATCATAAAAATGTTAATTTTTAATTTCAATTTCGCCTGAAAACAGCTTCCCTTTCAGGATTTTAGTGTTTTTAATCATTGTCTTATTTCCAGTAATAGAACACATATACGAGGGCCGGGAAGTAAATTTTGACTCACCTTGTACAAGTAACAATCTAAGCTAGTCGGGAGATCATCTAATAAACTTTCAAAGATTCATTTTCGCGCCATCAGACGTATCGAAAACATTGACAAGCCCAGACCGTAATGAGGATATCATTATTGTTATTAGTAGCAGCCATCAGATAGCAGGTACACAATTATTTATTAATCCTTGATATAATCACGGAGTGTTTGACAAACAATAATATTTACTTTTTTATGCGGAACGACGAGCATTCGCATTGACTAGTGGGGATTAGTGTGCCATTTAAACATGTATCGTCAACGCAAACAGCCCGAACGAGGAACTGGCTAGAATGTGTCCCGGAAGTAAGATGTATTTAAAGAAGAGATGCCACGTGTTCAGTATTGTACGTTTCGGGATTGTTTGCTGGTACTTACTTTCTACAGAAGAAAGTGGTATGGAACAGAAATTGTACAAAAGGACAGTAAGCGCAAGTTGAATCATTTCTTCTTCTAAAAAATTGGTCTATAAGAACCCAAAATTTGTTAATCGTAGTATTTCCTTTTGTGTGTCATAATAGTCAAGTAGACATAACTTAATTACCAAAAATACAGCCTTGCACACTTGTACAGTGTACCTGAATTGCTAAAATGTAATTTAGCGTACAAGCTTTGATAGAGAAAACGCACCAAATCGTTCGGCGATTAAGCCATTAATCGAAAAATTTGAAGAAACCATTGCATCTTCAGGCCGGTTTAATGACTATCGCTGTGAATCCACAATTATCCACCATTCCCAGTTGGCAATTTCAAAAAGCACTTGTAGTTAAGAAGTTGCTTCTTCGAAAGAAATCCTGGAACGGGTGTTCATGCGGATAAGTATGTGAACACCCACAACAAATTCGTGCACCCACAGAATGGGGGTGTTTGGCGTGGCTTTCGGGGTGGTAGAGGTAATGGGTCACATTTCATCGAGGACGAAGTCAGCAATGCAGTTAGTTAACGGCGACCGTTACCCTGACATGATGAGGGAGTTTTTGTGGCTTGCATTGGATGGTGTGAACGTGGACCCACATATCGTCCCGTTCAAACAGGATAGAGTAAGTACCAAAAAAAACAAAGTTGTTGCAAGAGAGATTTCTAGACCATGCAATTGTAACTAGAATTGTTCACTGAGATCATGTGATCTCACGCCATGCGATTTTTGTCTGTAGAGCTTTCTTAAATCTCACGCAACCATCCAACAACATCTGAGGAGCTTAAGAATGGAACACGAGGCATCTTTGGTGCAAATTTGTCCAAGTTCTATTGAAAACGTCAAGAGTGTGCCAACAAAGTCGCGAAGGTCATTTGTTGAATGTTCTTTTATAGTTAATTGATGTTTATTATTCGAAAAAGTGCGTCGTTTATTAAAGAATTAAATGTTGGGCCACCCATTATAATACCACGTCTAATTGATCGTTGTTGAAATTTCGTATCATTAAGAAAAATGTAAGATTGCTTCACTTTTCCATTTACAGTTTGGCAATCATAATATGGACGTGTGAATGGTGATCAGTTATAGTCTTAATGATAAGGCAGAGTCCATTATAAAGCTATAAAATCTTATTCTAAGTTTGATTTTCACATTACTACGTCTACTAGATATTACACAAAAATATGCGAGAAATGTTAGAATGTTTACGTCTAAATCCTCTTTGCTTAGAGCGATGCAGTTCTTAAGTTGGACTTTGGAGTTTGAAAATGTTTGGACTATAACTATAATTTCATCATTTTTCAAAGATTCCTTCAGGTTCAGAAACAAGGTTTAAATAACTATCTTAAGTGCTTTAAATATAAAGATACTTTTTTATGCATCTTTGATAACAGATATGATAAACTCTGAATTTTTGTAAAAATAGATTTAGAGCACTTGAGATGGTTATTTAAACCTTGTTTCTGAAATTGGATGCATTTTTGCTAGCTGATGAATTTTTGAATTTTATTGTTTCTATCTGATGAAGCGATGGAGCGGTATAATATTTTAAGGAAATTATAGTCATAGCCCAAGTATTTTCAAATTCCAAAGTTCAACTCTGGAGCAGCAAACAGGATTTATTTTTTTCTAAAATTTTATTGAGAAGAAACTTACATCCTGCGTTTTCAATCTTTCACGCATTTATTAACTCTTCAAGGCAAATAGAATAATTGAAACCAATCACAAAGATAAGTTAAGTCATGATGTGGCTTATAAGCTATCCTACATAGCGCGCCTGGTGAATTCAATTCAAACTTTTTAATTACGTTGGTAAAAATAGAAATTGTTAAATTCTTAACGTTTATGGTGTTCTATGTATTTATAGTTAATTTTGAATATGGTGGATACAATTTTTCTATTGGCCCTAATTGTTTTGTAACCAACCTCAGCGTAATATCAATAGAATGCGCATACCTGTATAATTTTGTACAGTGGCCGGTTTATATTTTGTCTCCCCTTTGTAACGACTAAATACCAATACTATCTTCCGTGCGGCAAGGCCAAGTATTTAGGTTCAGCTCGGATTCACAGGTAAAAGAAGAGCAGTAAAGGATTATTGTTGTAGTGTAATTATATTTTACTAACATATTTAAAGGATACAGACATTTTACTCAGTCTACTTTTGGAAAGTTAGTGTTGACTCTGTGTGAGTTAAGCATCAAAAATTTTTCTCAGAAATTCTTTAATATAAAATTTTCGTTTTTATAAAAGTTTCGTGCCTAACGGCCTATCTTTAAGGCCATCTTTAGTCTGCCGTAGTCTGTCTTCCCTAGTACAGGTCTATACTAAACAGTTTGGAATAACTGATAGGTCTTATCTCATCTTCAAAGTAGTATTCTCAAGTTTTTCTCAAGCCCATTGTACCCATCATAAACTAAAACGGGAGTAATAAAATCTTCCTACCAATCTTAAAATAATCCAAGCACACAGCTACAAGTGGCACATACATCGTCTCAGGGAGAGACAAAAAATAAAAATGTCACTGTACATGTTATTGATGAACGACATCGTACAACGGTAAAACTAATCTGAAAATAATAAAAAGGGATATACCATTACAAACGTTATTAATTTGCCGATCAAAATCATGTTAAAACCAGTGTATTTTTAAAAACTTCATTTTCCCGGATATTACCTGATAAATTTCATTGCTTCATCGTACATATGGACACACAATTTTATAGTTCTTGGCTAACGTATTCTACACAGATCTACATTAAGGTGTTCTTATTGCAAGTTATATATATAAAAAATTAATTAAAAATCTCATGTAATCATTTTTTTTAATATGAATGAAAAAATATGGTCTCAGCAGATTCTTTACCGCCACTAAACTACCAAGCTTATAATTTCTTCAATCCAAAAATTATGATGTAAGAACCAACGCCACTTAGATAAAGCCTTAGCAATGAGTCTCTGCCACCCCCATTCATTGTTAGGAGGGTAGCTTATTTTGATTCTAATCAACTATTTTGTATGTTGTTAAGTATCGGTACGCTAAACTCAATAACTTAAACAAAGTACCAAATCGTAGACGCGCAGAAACAAGTTTTACGTTTAACCTACTCTACGTAAAATGTTATTCATTTATTTAGCTTTTGCGGACGTTCGAAGTGTGCATATTCCTCAATAATGCTCTTACTCCCCCCTATTCCAAAGAATACTATTTTCCCACAAAAATGCCAAAAACTTGCGAATTGGATTTAGCTAAAAAAAAAGCTAGCTTAAAAATATAATTATAAGGAAAAAATAAAACGCACCTCTCAAAAATAGTGAAATATCCTCATAGTACTATGAGATGCACTATAAATTGTTACAAAAAGACTGAAAGTTATCAAAATTTAAAAAGAAATGGAAGAAAATGCATTACAAGTCCGGGACAAGGCCGACAATTGGTACGCGTTTCCTTAATAAATCGAAAAAGGACTACCTCTGAGCTGACTGCTGCAAAGTAAGTAAGGCTTCAAAATGCAGGGCTAAAAACTTGCAAAGCAAGAAACAAGCCTTAGTTGCCAAATGTAAATAATAAGAAACGTTTGTAGTGGTGTATGGAAAAACAACATTTTACTCAGGAGGATTGGTCGAATATCAAATGATCGGACGAATCGACTTACATAATTAAAACAGATTATAATTACAGAACAGAAGTACAAGTAAAATTAACATTAATTGTCCTTTAGTACTTGATAATTTTAACCTTTAGTAATGGTTTCAGGTGTTTGGAACCACGCGACGCAGAGTAGGCGAAGAATACAAGCCGGAACATGTGGTACCAACCGTAAAATACAGAAGAAGAGGTATAACGGTCGGGTGTGGCATGTCAGCAGCTGGAATCGCCGAAATCGTGGTACGTCAGGGCCGAATAGATTCAGAAAAGTAATGGAAACTGCGCTGCAACTGTCTTTTAACAAAATATTCGACGAAACCAACATGAATGGCGTTGGTTTTTTAGTCACGAGTAACCATGGAGTGGTTCTCAGATAAGTGTTGACCTTCCGGGTCAACTTGAATCCTTGAATCGGGTCCGAAAAAGGCAGGGAAATGAAGGCTGCTGTTTTTTGTAATAGTCGTGGTGTTGTGTTAATCGATTATCTGGAAAAAGGAAAAACAAAAACATGAACATACTCCGGACATCATTACTTGATAAGCTGAAAGCAGAAATTGCGACAGAAGCGCTCCCGTTTGAAAAGAAAAAAAAGTTTTATTCCACTAAGGCAAGACAACTATCTCACACGTCAGTGACTGCCGAGGAAAAAATTCATAAATCGGGGTTCGAATTGACAAATCACCCACCTTATTCACGAGAGCTGATCCCTAACGATTTTTTTTTGTTTCTTAGACCTAAAGTTTCGCTGGGAGGACAGAGATTTTCATCAAATGAGAGAGGCCATTAAATTCGTAAACGCCTATTATGAAGAACAAAAAGCTAACTGCTATTTGGACGGATTAAAGAATAGGAGCATCATTGGGAGAAGTGTGTAGAGACTTGCAAGGCGACTCTGTTAAGAAATCAAACTGAATTTGACAAAAAAAAAGCTTTTTTCTGTCTTAGGCAGGAAACTTTTTACTCTTATGGTGATTTACATTTGTCTGCTACTATTTTGTCATGGACTGTAACTTTTGTTACCCATCACTGTGTATCTATTAAACCTACGCATATTTGTCAATATCGCATCGGTGTGTGCAACGGTGCGTTCATATATGTAACTGCGTTTGTATGCGTATGTGTGTATTCACCTAAAAGTAAACCTTCTTCATTTGTTAATTATTGTTTACTGTGTTTAGGCACGCTCAATTTGTGAACAAACACCGAGTCTATTGTGGACGTTTATTGTTTGTGTGCATAGCAAGCTATTGTGAACTGTTACACTGTACACTACGCGTTCTACATGTTTACGGTATGCTGGCAATGCTTATTATTGCGTTGGCCGATTTGGAGTAGCGTTTCTTTACTCTCGTTTATTAATTAAGCGATTCCCAAAAAAAAAATCAAATTACGCACACAATCAATTAATTGGTTGTTTAACAAGGTTTTTTTAATGCAAAATGTTTTAGATAGCAGCGATTAAAATTGGTGATATGCTCGAGCAGATTTTCGTAATGTATATAGAAGGGTTTCGCAGCCTTCTGGAATTGTAAAATCGCGCTTATTGTATGAAATAGACCTCAGAAAGTATTTTCTAAAATTAACCAGTGGAACCCCCAGTATATTATTACGATTCCCTGTTTCTATACTTAGCACTAAACTCTATTTCTAACACGTTTCGAGATATTTATAATTTTGTCCTCAAGCGACAAAATTTCGATATATCCTGCAAAAAATCCGAAATGCAAAAACATTCTGGCGTAAATTTTTACGGGTTTAAGCTCAAATTAGAAAACAAAAATCGTTTCATATTGAACATTAACATCGCATCTTTCTTCGGGGGGATAACAACGGTATAACTAGAAGGTTTGGGCCTTCCCCGCAAAAATTTATGTGGGACTCCTCGGTAATAACCCAATGTTTTTCTGACTTTGTTCCGTGCTCAATAAAACTATTCTTTTGCTATTTGTCAGTTTCATTTATCTGGAATACTGTGCATGCAACTTATTCAAGCATATTAAAGCATTCACGTAGAATTGGTCTACAGTTCAGAACTGCAGTTATCTAGCTCGTCAATTAAGCTCCGTTTGCGTCGGTTGATTTATATCAGTACAGTGTAACCTCCTTTAACGGACATCTCTATTTAATAGACACATAAATTTTCCGTAAGCGTTACATTATTAATCTTATATTAATGCCTATCTTTATTTAGTAGACGCTCTATATAACGGATGTAGATAGCATATTTCGTTATGATACGTAACAACCTTACCTCTAGCTACTGGACAACATTTTTGCTTTTTTCTCATGAATCTTCAAAACCTTTCTTTACTAAACGAAGGAATTTTCTATAGATATAAAGATATAAAGCAGCAATTCTATTTGATTTTTAAGGGATTTGTCACACGATAACACTCTCTCAAAAAAAATCATTATACATGCGTTTATTGCATTGTAACCTAATTTCCTCACAGTAGCTACGATTTTATGTAAAATAAAAGTTCGTTTTGATTTATTTTTTGTGCTGTTCGTTTTGATTGCAGCTAAGATAGTGTCTTGCAAACGTAAACGTTTAATTTTATGAAAGTTGAAAATTAGATAGTACGTCGGGAAGTCCACATTTTCCGGAAAATTATTGGCTGGTAATTTCGATTTTGGTAAATGCTATATTACAGGTTTATTGAAAAAGAATTAGAGGGCCAGGGTTTGGAAATATTCACTTATGTACGATGGCACAAACGCAAATTTGGCCGATACGCAGTAAACCTGTACGAAAGTGAGCCTTGTGTACACTGCTCATACCGCATCGTCGTTCGCCAGCGGTCCAAGTATACTGTTGTTCCATCATACGTTCACTCGGTCGCACGAGTTGTATGTACTTGTTCATGTGACAGAGACTATTTCTCTATATGTTACACATTCGATTTTCGGACGAGTTATAGTCGTTCGATATAAATCGACCCATGTAAACGGACTGGCTGCCGATATATCCGGAAATGCCTTTATACACTTCCAACTAGAATTTATTGAATTGTATCGACAATTGCCGCGTTTGCGGAAATTTACAGACAAATCTCTTTCCAATAGACACGAAAAGATAAAGCGTACGGAAAGTTACTGAGGTGAAATGACTGCAAAAATCTCGCAAACTTCCCCCAATTGCCAAATATCTCAATGCTACAACCAATTGTTCTTCGGCTAAACAAACGTAAATGTCTAATTTTAGAAGAGAAGGTAAAATTTATAAAGTACGTTGGAAAGTCCAGATTTTCCGGAAGATTATTGGCTAATAAATTCGATTTTGGTAAATACAATATTCCAGGTTTATTAAAAAAGAATTAGAGAACGGTGACAATAAAGTTATTTGTTAATGGTTTTGTAAAATCCGGGATAAATGTTTTTTTTTTCTGTTAGATGACGTAGTAAATCTAATAAAACCTTTAATTTCTTAGTTTATCTACCCATTTAGCGAATCTATTTATATATTTATATACCTGCTTATTGTATCGATGAATACATACTTTATACAATAAATTATTATGTTACTTTCTTGGTGTAAAGAATCCATTTACTAATAGCTAATGAAAAATCCCTAAAATTTGTTTCGCTTTTTACAAAGCAAGTTAATAAATGGATATATATTATATTGATAACCTGATAAACGCAGTGCATTGTTGTAATAAATATATTAATTGATATAATAATCTTTTCGTTGCTTCAATAAAACGAAGTCAACGAACACGATTTATTGAATTCACTTTTTCAGCGCAGAAGTTGCGCAGTTAAGTAATTTCTTTCGTATTGTTTCGCAAACAATCCCTATCCGAAATATGCGTTCATATCCGATATTTGCGATAGTTATTAGCGTTCGGCGTATAAATAATACCTTAAATTAATAACTATGTAAACCGTAAAACGTATTTCACAAATATTGACAGTAATGTTAAAACCAAACAGGAAAGTGCAATACTTGCACCGTATAACTGGTAATAACGAATTTGGCGCGTAGACAATTAGGTGGCGGACTAGCAAATTACGTTTATCTATCGATGTTTATCGTGGCGGGAGTGCATATTATTAAATTCGTAAAATATAAATTATCGTGTGACAAATTAATGTTTCTAATCAATATTTGCCGATCTAATAATAGGTTCGCGCGGTACTGTTACTATTATTAGCAATAATGTTAAAACCATAAATCTATTCGTGATTTAGTTCTAATGCGCTGGTTCTAATTCGCCGAGTTCTTTGATACTTTCTCAGGAAAAATTGAAACAAGTGGGAAGAAGATATATAGATTGATTACATCAAGGAAACAACGGTACCTACCCCTTTTACAAAATTTTAATTTTTAAACAATAGCTTAATTTAAACCATATACCGATAGCTAAGTTTCAACATTAGTACATAAGATTTTTTCAAAATTTTAAATTATTGATCAAAAGAGGTTCGCCGAAAGAAATCCTCTTCGAACTTCTTGAAATTTCGCGAAATTTATTCTTCTTACATTTCTTTCGAAGTTAATAATATTCATATAATATACAAGTTCCAAAAACGCTTATGTTATTAACTTCTTCCGGGTTTCGCTAGATTTCCTCAGGATAACTGAACAATTCGGTTATCCTGAAGAAGCCGTTGTCATGAACGGCAAAACGTCGAGCGTAAGCTTTGAGACGCATCGCAACCCGGAAGAAGTTAATAACAGTAACAGTTATACCGGCCGTGAAAGCCTACGCAGTGTTACGCTTGTGCTTTATCGTTGAATACTATTTCGAGCTTATTTGAGCGAACTTTTTCAATTTTAGATCTCAATTTACACATTTTCATTGTCAACAATTTCTCATTAAAATCTTTCATTTGTTTCTATAGTCAAACATCCACTATTTAAATAAATAAGAGCCTTTACGACGACCTATGTTCATTTTAATTGAGAGTTCCAAACAATGTGTACACAGAGAAAATTTTTGAGATAGCCACCTTTGTATTTAAAAAAAAAGTTTAATAACTTAATAAATATTAATAATTAATAATTAACTTAATAAACTTTAATAAATAATTTATATTAAGAATTGCAACACGTTTATTTAATCTAACAAAATATGTGATTGCCCTAAAAAAAACCATGAGTTGCTGTCAGAGAGGCTATAGCCGAGAGTTCGTTGCAGTAGTTGCAGTCGATTGTGATTAGCTACGATTTTTTGAGTATTCTATTATTGTTACACCCTCTCTCCATCCATGGTATACCTCTGATACGGAGTTTTATATCTCGTCTGTCGTGATAAACAAAATTTATGCCTGCGTTGATAATTTATCATTTTGAAGAGGAAGAACTATCATAATCTCATTTATATGATGTCTTCCCCTCATGAAGATACCAATGTTTACATTACACGCTGGTCGTTGAAAGTTATCTAGGTTGTATCATCAATCCTTGTTGATGTGAAGATACTGTTATAATCATTTGGATTTCCAATCGTGAAATAGCTTTATACGCAAATTCACTGCTCACAAAATTAAAGATTGCTATACAACGAACCCGCAAACATACAAGGAATAAAGATGCATTCATACATTTGTTTAATAAAATGTAATTTTATTAAGCAAAGTTGATTCGTGGAGTCTTAGTAAATTTCATCTTAAATCCTCCGTTATATAAAATTTTACGTCGATAATATAGGAAATACGCTGCACCTATAACAAATATCAAATATACTATTTCCAATATTAAATGTATTTAATCATAAGTATCAATTAGAGCCTCTTAACTTGATTGATTTGATAAAAATCTTTTACGAACGTGTAGGTACACATGTACGTACCTCTATTTACATTTAAAAAATTGCTACATTATTCTATCTAGTTAATATCTGTGTATTTGCTTTTTATAATGACTAATAATAGATAGTGAAAAAGACGTAGAAAAGAAGACAAAATAAAATGAGGTATTTTAAGCTGGAAATATCTGTTAAAAGCAAGCTATTGTTAAAACAATTTCATTTTTATTTCTAAAACGGTTTTCAGGATTTTGCAGGATGATCAGTTTCCGCTACAAACGATCCATCAGCTCTGGTTTTATTTTAATGCTTTATACGTCCTATTTCAGGGATTTCAAGGATTTAATATTTGACATAATTAATTTTAAAATTAACATAGGTCGTTGTAAAGGCTATTTTAATTACCTTATTTATTTAAATAGGGGATGCTTGACTTTAGAAACAAATGAAAGGTTTTAAATAAATAAATAAATCAATTACAGCGATAAACACCGCGTTTAGTGACAAAATTCAAGATAGCTATTAAAATTTTTCTTTTAATGTGGAATAAGCGGAGAATGACAAACGATAAGTTAAGAAACAATTAAGAAATAACAAATTAAAGTAGTACCAAAACAATGTAATTAATATCAGTAAAGTATTTAAGATGTAATATGCAAATTACAGCTTTTTGAAACTGAATTTGTTGCTTTTTTAACGGACTGTTTATTAATATTAGCGAAAGCATCTAGTACAGCTTCTTTAATGGAATCTATTGCGCCGTACAATTTTCGGTTCGCCCAACCGTTAAAATCACAAATCAAAACGATTTTTTACACTTATTTTTTCTAATATCGATAATAATAGAATTAACAAGTTCAAGATTTGCTAGAACCGTGCTAGAAAACAAAAGACTCACTTGATCTATCTCTACTAGTTTCCGAGATCGCTATAATAAGCATTATAATATAAAAAAATAGAAAATTCTCAAACACCCTAATTTTAGTGTTTGTTCCATATACTCCGCGCAATACGCGGTAATGCGTTTCATGTATAGCCACGATTTGCGAAATTTACAAAAATATTTTTATGTTATACAATATTTACAATAACCTCACTTTAATGAGGCCTCGAAAGCTTCTTATCATATCCTCCTTTATCATATTTCCCCTAATCTCCTGTAGGGGATGTAAAATACCCTTTTATTGAGAAATACACACGTTAGGATATAAAAATTACAAAAAAATCGTATATGTAGTGCATTAGCAAAGTGAAGAAATTTCTTTTATTTTTTTTTAGCAAATAAAATACTTTGTTTAGTTCTAAAATTCGGTAAATCACCGATAAAAATGTGCAGATTCTAAGGGACAAGTTACTCATTTTCTTAAATATAACAAAAATATAGAAAAAAAGAAAGCTATATGAAAACAAGGAACTTTCCATATGAAATAAAAATATTCAAATAAAATTCCAAGTTTTCTGGATAATTTTTAAGACGGAAAAATATATGAAGAATTTACCCGGAAACAGTATGTAACGTTCCAGTAAAATTGTTTATTATTCAATGACAAGGAGAAATAATAAAATTGTTATGATACCGGTACATAGTGTACATCGCTATGTATCATAGCAAAAACAAAATTAAATTGTAATTTGAATCCCATTAATGAGATCATTAAATATTAAAATTATTAAATTTACTTTCAACCATTTCTGCAGTATGGGCAGTTTAGATCTTTAGTTGAGGAAATAAATAAAATTTTTGTGATTTATATGGAATGAACTATCAATTATAAAAGTATTAAAATTTAGAGGATTTACAGTTGGAAATTCATGCGAAATATTGAAGACGTGAGGATTATTTTTAATAGAAGAATAGGCAAAAAGCAAAAATAATATATCTATATAATTAATAAAAAAATTAAATAAATATTTATTTTTATTGGATTTTCCTTGAGCTATCCCTTTAATATGGTATTTCTAACATAACATTACAAATATACAATTTTTAGTATTAAAAAGAAACATTTTTTTAAAATTATCATTTGCAAGATTACGAATAAAGGATTTATTCTTTACGGTATATTTACCCCACCTGGTATTTAACGTATATTAAAGGTAATAAAATCTATCATTCAGTACATTAACATTCAATAAATTGACCGAAATTCCAAGACGAGTTAATATAATATTGATTATAATTTGAAACAAATTAAAAATAATATTCCTACGACTGCATCCGTATTACCCAATCTACAATCAGTTACTGCATTAAACTTTGAATAGTGAAAAAAGTAAAATAAATTAAAAAAATACATTTACCTTTTAATTCGAGTCACCAAAAAAAAAATGCGAGAATCTCCAATAGATGCAATTCAATCAAGAAGCACTGCGATCGACTGGCCGAGAAACAAAAAAAATCACTCGATTAAGATCAGTCCATTGTTTTTCCGATTACAATTAATTTATACAGGGTGTTTCGACTATCAGCATTATACTCGACTAACCTAAAAACGCTTCGCTTATAATCGCATCGTTGAAAAACATATGGAGTCGGCCGCGGAGAGTATCATGGTTTTCGGAGACGTAATTTTCCCGGAAAACGCGGCGGCGCCACCGGCGGTAGGGCGTGACCGTCGCGAACCGAGGGGAATACTACTGCCCTCATCCAATCCGTCCGTGTTGTAATATCTCGGTTGCCCGGCAACCGCAGTGAACGCGCTCGATTGGTCGACGCGTTGCTATGGCCATTACCCCTCCACATCGTTTTGTATTTGACTACCTAAAGCCTTTGGTACTTCACTCAGCTTGTAGTATCTAAGTAAACAGGCAGCAAGGAGTATTTGTTTTTCCAATCAGTGCTGGTTTGGAATACCTAAAGTGTTAACTTGTTTGTGGACCCGGTCGTGATGTAAACAATGATACAGAAACCCCAGATGACAAGTTAAGAACATCATCGATTAGTATTGAACGTTTCTTTCGTTTGTGCTGTTTTTTATTTTCGCGTGGAAATCTCGTGCCGCGCTGTCGACTCGTCTTGTCGGAGTGATATACACCTATACCGAGTATCCCAGGCGAGCAGTTTTTATTCAGTGCAATATTTGAAGGTAAAAAAAGGGTGCGATGCAATAATAATAAGAAAATAGTGTATTAAATAGTGTAAAAATGCTACCGCAAAAGTTATATTCGGACTCCTCCATGTCGACGGCTTCGTCTAACGCGATGTCCGCCATGACCTCTACTTACTCCATGAACACGATGCCCATGTCCTCTATGAACACGTGTCCGCCGCAAACTCCAGCCTTCGGCTCCAGCATCATGAATTCGGGAATGCCGATGACCACGATGAACGGGAATTGCATGTCTTCGGTGCAGATGCAATACAGTGCCATAGCCTCGTCGCCGATCTCAAATATGAACGCTAGAATGGGAAGCACGATGTCTTCGGTGAACGGCTACGGAGCGGTCAGCGCCGGCTTGTCAGGTAGAGGAGACCTCGGCGGAGGTGATATCTCGCCAAACTCAGCCCTTCAACGAGCAAGAGCTGATAAAACCTATAGGAGAAGCTACACTCACGCCAAACCCCCCTATTCCTATATATCTCTGATTACCATGGCGATACAGAATAGCCCGCAGAAGATGCTTACGCTAAGCGAAATTTACCAATTCATCATGGATTTGTTCCCATTTTACCGACAGAACCAACAGCGCTGGCAGAATTCTATACGGCACTCATTGTCTTTCAACGATTGCTTCGTTAAAGTCCCGAGAACTCCCGATAAGCCCGGAAAAGGGTCCTTTTGGAGCTTACATCCGGATTCGGGAAATATGTTCGAAAACGGTTGCTATTTACGACGACAAAAGCGCTTTAAGGATGAAAAGAAAGAAATCCAAAGGGTCTCGCATAAGAGCCCGTCGCATGGTGGCGACACCAACAGCTCCGGAAAGAAGACTCCCATTCACCAAGGCGACGATGGCCATAAATCTCATCATCTCGACAAGACAGCCGAATCGAATCTAATGCTCAGTATACACCCGGCGGCTAAATTAGACGTGGATCAAATGAATTTACTCCATCATAACGATCTGAATCTTCACTCTCAACATCACCAACAAATGACAAGCGAAGAATTATCCGGGATGCTAAATCATTGCCACCCTATAACTTTAAATAGCGAGCACCAAGCTATGTTGCATCACGGTAGTATGAGCCACCATCTCAAGCAAGAACCTGGCGGATATACACCTTCCAATCATCCGTTTTCGATCACTAGATTATTACCGACGGAGAGCAAGACGGAAATCAAGATGTATGACATGCATTACGGTGGATACAACTCGCTGAGTCCGCTGCAAAATTCCGTACACGCGCAGGCTTCCATAGGAAACGATTATTACAACAACCCTTTGTACCATACTCCGACGGGTACGACGTCCTTGTGACAATACCCCCTAGCATAAGATTTGGTTCGACATCGACATCGTGAGCTGTTCTTGTAAATAGAAAATCGAAAGGAACCATGGGGTCATGTTAGGAACAACGAAAAAATGGGAAAATATGTGCAAGCGACCTGGTGATGGAATGATCTTTGAAAGTGAACTCGAGAATCATCGAATAAAACAGAGAATTACACAGTGTGCTATGATAATAGTTCATAAACGTGCATTATATTTGTAAATATTAAAGTAAAGAAACAGTCTATGTACGGTATATAACAACGTAAGTGGTTATTGATTATATCATAAACAATTTAATTGACGATTGTACATAATTTTTTGAAGCACTAAGCGAACGTATTTCAAAGTTTTACTTGAAGATCAATGATGTCTATTATTACATAGAAATAATAACAACTATGATACGATCGATTATTTTTAATTCTTTTTTTTTACAAAATTCGAATTGGCGCAAAATCTCAAACAAAAAAAAATGACGATCTGAATTATTTTCCTAATTCCTAATTTACGGGAAAAGCATACTATCTGAGGCATCTCTTTTTTGTTTTTCATTTTAACATTTTATTCTTTTTCTAAAAAATCAAATGCGAATATATGAATAAATACCAAATTTTTATATAATTATTTTATTTTATTTATAAAATATCAAATTCCATTTAATATTAATTGTATTATTTTTTTTTGTAAAGATATATTTTTAATAGTTTATTTGTATAAAATTAAAAAAAAGGAAACAATTGTAAATAGTGTATTTTTAAATTTATATATGTGTATATAAATGTTACTTTGTGATTTAATTATATAATAATTATTATTATTATTACTATTATTACAATACATTAAAGAAAAAAAATTTTAAATATTTCTTGACATTTTTCATTTCTCGCTTCTTATTTTTATTATTGAAGTCCGTGAACAAGTTGAAGGAAAGAAAAATGTGCTAGCTTGGGGTTTTACTTAATGGCTTTGTTGGATTTTTTTTAAAGGAAAGAAGTGAAATGGGAAAATTTTAAAATTCTTTTTGAGCTATGCTTACATTTTGCAATATGTTCTGATGAAATTTGACGGAAACTGCTGTACATAAGAAATAACTGTAATAGAGCAAAACTATGATCATGTATCTATGTACATTTATGTTTTTTTGTCACAAATAAATGTTCAGGACATCTTTAAATACGGCAGTTTTATTTATTTAATTCGCTAAACTTTTCATAATTAGTATCATTAATTTTGCTACATGTGTCTAATAATAAGCGATTATGTTTCTTTGATTAGAAGCGGCGATAAACTAGATAGGATACCAAATATTGGATAGCTATAAATTATATCGGGAAGTATTAGCGGTGCATATTATGGAAATGAAGTCTGTAGATTTGGAGAAAAAGCACAATCATCGATACGAAAATATCTTGTATCCTTTGTTGCGTCTGAAGGTACGAATTGAGAGATCATTATTTCCTTTTATTACGTTAGAAATGATAAATTTTTAATCAAAAAATTAGTAAAACATAAGTGAGCAAAATTGCAGTTTACGTGTTCAGTACAATAAATTTAGTAAAGGCGCAAATAGGTCTTTGTATTAGTTTGATATTAAAAATCGGTGCACGCTTGGCAACACTAATTTATTTTCAATCAAAGGAAGAGGTGTGACAGTATAAAGTATCAAATCCGATGTTATTACGAAGGATTTAACAGGAGAAAGAACTGAGGTTCAAATCTTCTGATTTTTTTTTTTGAAACAACTTACAAATGTTGCAATTCCTTTTATGCAAACATTAATGGTTTTAATAATTAAATAAATTAGAAAATGAACTGAGAGAGGTTAGATTTTTCTTTGATTAATTTCACTCCAACTTCAACGAAAACAATTCAAATTTTAATTAAACATTAGTGCTTTTTTCGTGCAACTTGGTTTAAGTACTCCAATATTTTAAAACGAAATACTTTTTATCTGAGATTACGACCAATACATTTTAACGAATCCTTTAATTACTCTTAATTTAAGCAAATGAAATCTGCGAAGGATAAATCCCTGATGATTATCTACGATTTAACGCTAAAAATATAAAAATAATTGCCATTTATCTCTTTTCCGTAGGATTATATATCTCCATCTTACTTGGAAAAAGCTGTATCGATTTACACACAATGATGTACTAAATGTTTCTAGAAAATTTGTTTGAAATTAATAGAAAATCATCACAATAAGGATATTTTTATCGTAAACTATTGTTCACAAAATGATGATTAATTAAAATGATTTTGACAAAATCGTTTTCGGTAAGAAATAAAGAAACGCGAGCCAATCCCAACAGGCTATAATTTGTTTTAACTTAAATATACTCCGGCAAATTAAGTGAGATCCTTGTATAAGACCTTTGATGCCATTTCTGGTATATAGCAACAGCGACGCTAATAATCAATAATACTCCCAAGAAATTTCTACAATTTGAGCGTACTTTATTCAAGGCTATTGCTATTTCAACGATAGGAAATTACTGATGGGTTGAGTGAAATAGCTTGTCTAAAATTGTTCGTTTAAAAAAAAAGCGAATTTTTATTTTTTAGAGCTTCGTGAATTTTTTTTAAATCAAGGCGGTTTTATTAGCAATTTTGAAATTTTGGTTTTTATTTTATTAAGAGTCTCTATTGAATAATTTTAAATAATACATCCAAGAAACCTATTCGGGGATTTAAAAAAAAATAATTAAAAATAAATTTCCTGCATTAATTGTTTCAATCTAAGAAAATATTTTTTTATTCGAATTTATTATCAACTGTACCTGCTGCGCTAGCCGCGTGCATCTTGCTGTTGTTGTTTTTATTATTAATTAAATATATTAAATATATATAATAAATTAAATTAAAGTATAAATAAATTGACTAAGCCATGTGTTTAATTTTTAAATAAATAATTATTTTTACCGCAAACATTATGACTGTTGTACGGAATAGGATGGCAGGTTTGTCTAAGTTATCAAACTGGGAATTGTCTATGTTGAAGGATATCTTTGAACGAATTTATGGTGAATGCGGGTTTCAAAGTGGCCGCATTCAGAATTTTAACAGAACATGTAATCAGCGACAAATTTGCCTTAATCCGTGAACCTTGTTTTCTACCTGCTAATAGATCGATAAGTCTGCTGAGCGCGATCAGTAATTAGTGATAATTCTCAGCTGCCATAGTTACACACGGTATTCCAAATAAAGTGTATTTGCGGTTAAATTATTTTAATTGTTGTTCTATGTTCGTCGTATAATGAATCCAAGTAACAGCGCAATTTCAGAGCTTCATTTTAGGTAAAGCGTCATGAGGTGAGCCATATTCTTTATACTTATATATTCATTTCCAGCAATTGCCACGTTTTATTCTTTGATTTCTGTGCGGATGACTCTGTGATGTCGAACCTTGTTCTGATGTCGAAGCATGTTCTGCGTCTGTTCGTGTCGTTTGTTTTTTTCCATTCACCGTTTAAATAAACCCCTAATTATAGGGGCTTACATTAGTAAGCGGTAAATGCACTAATATCTACTGTGTTATAAAAAATTGTCACCGGCCATCTTCTTGTTTGCCTTTACACGGTGTATGTTCGAAGCGGCTTATCCATGGTGTCTACATCCGATCTTGTTCTGTTGTAATCAATTATTTATTATTTTTCTTTTCATTTTCGACAATTTCACTTCATGCATGGTGGATAGCAAAGAAATAATTTTTCCCCTTTTTGGACAGTAAGAGGCTAACATGGCTTTGTTTTAATGAACAAATTTTGTTGAATATACTTCCCTCCTACGCGTAGCCACTAATTCCGGTGGAAGTTCTGGTTTACTTTTTCGAATTGTACCTAGCAAAGTGATCTTGCTCCGCAAGATCTAGGCTTATGAAAAAATTGTCAGTGGTTAGCAAGTATAAGCATATGAAGTTTCGCTGTCGTTTGCTGCGCAGATTTTCCTCTGGCTTAGTAGGTATGTACTGCCTGAATGTTTATATTACTTTTGAAACTAGAAAGTAGAAAATTTTGTTGTTGCCCATCCATATTACTAAGATGTATTTGCTGCGTCAGACCCATTTTCAGATTCATACTTCAGTGAAATTCTCTTCATCGCTATCATCGGAGTTAGCAGCAACATTTTGATCACCTTCACCATCGTGTTTAGATTCTTTAAACCACTGTCATAAACTATTTTCCGCACCTCTCTCTTTCAGCCATGATTACTGAACGGATACATCACCACAGTACGAATTGTATAAACACAAGGAAACGTAGGAGAGAAAAGTAAAAAGGATAATACAACAGTGTATTTAATAAATGGTGCAAGCTACAAAAATTAGGTTTTTAGCTAGTTAGTTAGTAGAGTTAGAATAGATGAAGTTAAGAAAAATTAATTTTTTGTAGAATTCTAACGACGTAAATTTCAATAAAAATTATATTCATAATCACGCATGAGGTGTTCAGCATTGCTTCAAGATGTAACATTCCAATTTACCACGTTCTACAAAACAGTATCTGACTCCATTATTGCTTTCTGGTAAAATAATTTAATAGCTTTCTGTAATTATAGGAAATGCTAATTTTCATGAATTTTGGAAAAATGTCTTTTGTAAGGTAAGAGTTTAACACCCACATTATTAAAGCGGTTTAATCTCTTTGACAATACAAATTTCCGTATTTTCAAAACGTATATTCCAAACTAATTAAACAACTTGGATGGTGCGGAGTGTATCGGCACTCATCGTGTTTATATCGCTGCCAAAAATTGTGGTAACATGTTGTTATACCAAGGAGAGTTTGTGAAAGAAGTTGTATTCTCTGCTGTTATACTTGGACCATTTAGCCCCAGTATTTTTTAAGAAACGAACGATGAAGAATCATGCCGCACTTTAAATTGAAGGTACGCAAGGAAATCCTTTTATAACGACTTCAAATATTAAGATTGGATTTTCGGACAATGCGTTGAATGTAGGTAACTTTGAGGTGATTGTGTATATTACCAGAGTTGTGATAATTATTGCTGTTAGCTTCGGTTCACTGTTGGAAATTTATTTGTGAATGTTTTGAATTTTAAACTTTATGTAATTATCGATTTCATTTAGCCGTTCATCAAATCTGATCAAATAACTGAATAAATCGTTTCATTCATTTGACGATGTATCTATGCAGGTTTTTAATTCTTCTAAGCTTGACAAAGTAATGTAGGTGGTCCCCGACTCGGCAACGGCCGCCTCGTGGGTGCGTATATTAACTGCGATTAACAAAATTAATTAGTAAAATGTTAAATGCCCAGAAGTTGGGAACCCAAAAATAGTAACAAGACTCTTTGTTGTTGGCCGAACGGAATTAAATCGAAATTAAACAATTTTTAATCCCAAAAGACTTTATCAAAGCCAATAATTATATTCTTCAAACTCTAAGCGAAAGAAGTTTTCAAATTTCATGTTTAATTTGGCCAAATTGATGAATTTTTAACTACTCACTGAAGTTCTTTAGGTACGATGTTTTTAAAGAATGTCCTGCCCTATCGTTTCCAAATCAAACTCAAAATATATGCTCGTTCTTCAAATCTAGTTTATATTTTCGTTGTTTTCAAAGTTTTATTATGAAAAAATATTTTTATCCCATCTATTTTTGCGTTACCATATTTACCATATAATGAGAAGCAATAAGTTCACTAAAAGAAAAAAACTGACAAATATTAAACACAACTAGGCAATAGTAATTTTCTATACAGCATTACACATAAAGTCCTCATTATATAGGAAATAATGCATTTGTTCTCTCCAAATGTGGCATTTCAATCAGTTGTGTGTTTATTCATTTTTTTCTAATTTTTTGAGGTAGAAAAAATAGCCTTAAGATGCATCTGAATAAAACTCAAGCAACTCACATTATTGTTTTAATTGAAGATGGACGAAGCCAATGATACGTTGCAACAAGACTTGGGATTAATGGTTCTAAAATTCAATGGGTGTATAAGCGTTATCAGGAGATTGATTTGCTTAGATGAAGACCCGGATCAGGACAAAAAAGATCCACTCTTGTCGGAAAGAACGTTTCATTGTAGCAAGCAGATCACTGCGGTAAGAATACATAACTGCAAACCAATGCAAGTCAGTGGATGATAAGAAGAAAATTAAAGGAAGTCAACCTGAAAGCTTACCGACTAGCGACTGGTCCTAAGCTTCTTCAATATCATCGAATACGCCGATTTGAATTTGCTCGAATTCACCGAAGCTTTATTTACAGGAAGATCAAAAATATGCTTATTCGGTACTGATGATTGGGATTGAGTATAGAGTAGACCAAGAGAGCGTTATGCTCAAAATTTTTCCCATCGTGTAAGTTTTCAAAGAGCTGGGAGAACTAGTCTTTATTTTTTTTTAATTAATTCTTTAAAATAGTGGCAAAGCAACCTAGTGTTGGAGCAAAGAAATAATATTCAATCGAAAATAATAAATGTGTGTTTGAAGAGAATCTTTAAAAATTCGATATATTAACGCACAAAATATGATTTATTGACTTTCTAAGTGTGCATACATTGGCGACGGATGTATTTCAATGCATGATAATGCTCGCCCGCACTGAGTAAGAACAGTTATTAACAATCTTCAAGAGCTGCAAACGGCAACAATTGAGTGGCCTTCCTTTTAACCTCCATCTGAATCCGATCGAGAACATTTGGAACGATCTTAAGCAACACGTTCGAACGCGAAATCCTCCTCCATATAATGTCCGAGAATTTAAAATTGTACCAATAGAAGTATAGGAACCTATGCTTCAAGAATCTACCCAAGAAGTTATGGAAGGTATGAATGAAAGAATGCAGACAGTAATAAAAGCAAGAGGAGAAAATACGTCTTATTAAAACACCCGAATAATGTTTTTTAATTTAATTTTAATTAATCACAAAGTGCTTTTCTCAAGTTTTAAACAGTTTTAAGGCGTTCGATGTTAAATAAAATTAAATTATTATGTTGGTTCGAATTTTTTGATTTTTTCGCTCGCATTATAAAAATTATTACACAAAATAATGGCTCATATTACCTTTAACATTAGAAATATCAAAGTCGCTAATAAAATATTAACTTATGCAATAAAAGTGAATATGAAGGCATTAATCTCATAAATTTTAAGTTTAAATATTATTCTTGCTATTCTATTCATTGTAGTCTTGTATTATAAAAAAAAGGCGATTATATAAATATACTACAAATGGCAAATAGATATCAAATATTTAAAGGTGGCATAATTGTAATAAAGCTTATCAAAATCACCTTTATTACTTTTTTTATTAACATTAGTACATTTTTTAATTAATTTTCATCATTTATTTTTAAGTTATTTTAATTAAAACAAACAATTGTAATTGTACTTTTTAAATAAATATTTTTAGGTAAATACACCATTAACTCGATTAATTTAGTTTATGCAAATAATTACAGAAGCCCCCTTATTACATTTTCGAAGTAATCAGATCCACGAATGGAATTTTATTTTAATGAGGCGCGCTTAAAAGTGCACTCAAATTATTTGAGCGTATTATTTCGAAACTCCGAAATGAATATTACCATTTCCCGATATAGCCCAGCCTTTTTTTCCATAAAATAAATTTCTAGACATCCTAAAAATAAATCCTTTACTTCGACGTGTTGCTATACAATATTTCCAGACTGAATAATTAAAATGTCAACATCGCATAGATTGTACAGTACGAAGTAAACATGTTATTCTCCAATAATTCTTAAATCTTTATTATATTCGTAAAAATCCTTTAATGAATATATAATGCACATATGTACATCACGAATATTTCACGTTATTCTTTTTTTATTATTCTCGCAGTGACAATGAAATAAGAGGATATATTTAAGTAAGACGAGCACTAACATTTACGGAGATACGTAGCTATCGGTGTAGTAGTGGAGAGGTCCAAATCGGACCTTGTAATCCGCCTATTCACGAAGTTATGTGGGGCCTTTGTTGACGCACACAATTTTCTGTTCCTTTTGACTTCAAAGAGTGTTTGTTGTTTGAGTAAACGTTTTTACGGTTATCATTTTTCTTCCGGTTTCAGCGGTCTTTTCTTTAATTTTAAAGGTACACCCATTATATTTTCCCTTTTACTTTCATTTTAAACAGACAGTTTGAGTTTTTATGCAAATTCACAGCAAATGGAAAAACATTAATGCGAAATAGTGATTGAGCTTTTGACAGAAAATTTCCATTCTATTCCAAGTATTGGATTTTTATAGTCCTCGTAAACCTAACACATAAATCATGCTTATTAGAAGTGTGTCAAACATCTTTCTAAGAAATACGTGTTGGAAATTTGGAGACACATTCCAATAGACTTCATAATTGCTAGTCTCAGTAACTAGTAATCACACATCTGTTAGCGTTTAATGGTTTATGTAGTACTTAGTAATTGATAATTTATATATCGAAATAATTTCGATGCACTTATCCAATGAATCATGTGAATTAAGAGATGCTCGTATTTAATAAAGGTGGTTTAAATTTCAAATTTTCTTTTGGAAAGGCAATTGTAGAATATATAAAGTGTTTATCTTGGCTATAATATTTTCCCAGCTTAAGTCTCAAGCCACGGATGAAATAAATACGCTTATGCATTTCAACTTTTCTCTAGAAAAATGATGAACAATGAATGATAAATAATAAACGAGCCTGATAAGTGAAGTAATTTCTAAGGAATTGATTTATCCTGTGATTTATAGTACCCTAAATATTTGTAAGAAAATATCAAATTATTTTTTCCTAATAGCAATACGAGGAACTTCATCGATCGATATATGAAGGAGAAAATTTTAGAAACAATATGGCGATATGATAGAACCTACATGCACTGTTGAATTAAAATATTTTCAATAAACTAACGCGGGGGCGTTAGTTATAACTAGTTAGTATAACTGGGGAGTTATATCCGAAATAGGTGTCAACTTAGTTGTTCTTAAATAGAACTTTTTATATATTATTATATTTTCGAATTCGTAAGGTTTGCTTGATAAGATAACTACGTTGCTTTTCCTAACCATATATGACATATTCGCATTTTTTCAAAATTTTTGGCAGATGGACGAATGCATACATAACCCGAACGAAAATTGAAATTATAAAACAATTAGTATTAAATGTTCAAATGGAGAAAATAAGATATTGTCCATGGTGAATGCTTAAAATGTAGGTGGTAAGGTAAGGTGTGGACATTATTCTTTATGGAGGGCTGCTTACACGAGGAGCTTTTCAAAATATTTTTTACTGTACTTATAAGGCTGTCCAAATCAGAGGTTCATCTAAATTTTCAAGGCGGACGCAAGATTATTTTCCGAGTTCGAAAGTAGCAACATTTTAATATCAATTTTTTTATAAATTCGAAAGGTCCTAAAATGGTGTCAAGCAAAATTTCATTTCGGATATATTTATTATGAAAAAAGTTATGAAAGAATCAAAAGATAGCTGACCAATGTAAATCGAAATTTAAAAAAAGAAAACAGCTTAAAATCAACTAAACAAATGCAATTCTTTATTTAAATTTACTTGGACGATTATCAAATGTAGTTTACCATCACTCAACTATTAAGTTGATCAACAATTACTACTTCGGAGTTTACTTAAATCACATGCATTTTTTTGGATGAAGTAACAATTGCTAATGATAAATAAATTTATTTATTTAAATACAAGTACCTTTTTCTCTTTCTTATCACATACCTCTTCAAAAAAAAAAAAAAAAAAAAACATCTTTTTTTTTTTCAAAATATAAAACAAAAAAAAAAAAAAAAAAAGACAAAACATCTTTTGTTTTTTCAAGATATTGACGAAAATTATAGCACAATTTATTTAAAAAGGCCAAATAATGCCAACACGTTTAAACGCATTATACGAAGGAAGATTTATTTATTATTTATGGAGAGTACAATAAAGTGATATCAAAAGCATGTGATTAGCCGCTCGGTATTCACAAAAACATAAACCGTCACTAAAACCACTTAAACATAAATTAAAAAATATAAACCAATTACTGATGGTGATTGTCACTTGGGATACTTCCCACCAGAACCAACAACGTCTTTAAGACAAGATACCCTGGAATTAGGCTTGTCTAAACTATCGAAAATGTTCAAAAAAGGCAAATACTTGTTGTTTGTTTTATCAATAAAATCTTAAAATTGCATTAGATAGTCCAAAATATAATAATGTACAAAGCGTTCCTTTTAAATAACAAAGTTAACACCTACTTCCGGTATAACCGGAAGTCTTGGGTATAGGGAATTGATGAAAGTTGACATGAAATACGAAAGCTTCCATTTAAACAAATAAAGTTGTATCACGCGTAACAGAAACTGAACACTCTGTATACATGAATATAGTTAAAAAAAAAACAGTAAAGTTTAGCAACTCATACAATCTATTTTAAGCGAAACCGTGCTAATTGATGGCAACAAATAACCAACGATAAATCGCCCTGAAATCGAGAATTTCTTTTTTCAGTGTGAGTCCTTAACCTATTTTCTTTTTCTTTTAAAAGTATTAATTCGTTAAAAAAAAATTTCCCGGTTCAAATGGTCATGCTTCCTATTTTATTTTTAAAAAGCGTGCATTTTTTAACCCTCAAATAGTAATCGATACGTTTTACAGATTCAAACCGGTAGCATGTTTAATACACACAAAAAAGCGAATCATTTACGTAATTTGAAATCATCCCTAAGTTCACATGTGTCCCCATCCCATTCTTTTATCAATTTCCGAATGTAGAGCGAAAAAAAGGCCAATATATTACCACGTTTACCGTCCGCTATGCCGAACGGGAGAAAAAAAACAGCCACGAAGAGAAAAGGGAAACGGTCTTGCACGATGGGAAAGCCATGGAAGAGACCGTGGCGTAACAGTTACGATGCCATAGAAAACGAAACGGGTATAGCGGGAGGGGCACGAGGGACGAGGAGGTGACGGTAGTCGCCTTGGAGGCGATTCGCGGGGGGGAATTGAGGCGCGCATGCTCCCCGTTCGGGCGTCAATACCACAGCGCCAATCCGTGCCGCTACGAAAGCGGATTCTATATGGTGTTCCGTAGCCGGTCTGCCCGATATCAACTCCGGACGATCTGGAGAGGCTACCGGACCGACCGCCCGCGGTTTTGTTTTGGTTTCACAAAATGGGCGCTATAGACTCGGGATAATAAACTACATACGACCATATACCCGTATCGGAGAGTATATTTAGACGTAATTGCTTTCGGGCGAGATTTAAATCGAGTGCCGAGGCTATTACGCGGACGAAATAGGCTTTATTGCTTTGTTGTTTTCTTTTTTTTTACATTACCGCGTTACATGCGAGTATCATTGAATTATTCTACTTTTATTACTATTAAACGAGGACGTGCTTTATGAGAACTCTGCAAAATAGAAATATATTCCTTGTCAAACATTTATCTGAAACATTTTTACACCTTTCAACATTAAAATGATATATAACGCTTACGTATGATCGTAACCATGTATGAAGATATGACAAACTAAACAATACATAAAAGAAAGAATAAACGCCCATAAATTTTAGATTAACATAACGGTCTTAAAGAAACATGCTGACACCATTCAATTTCGCGATTGAAATTTTTCTGACAGTGTCAAAATCCAATATAGCACCGATAAGAAATAAGAATGGATGGAAAGAAAAAATCTCAAACGTCACTTGTCATGAGGCTCATTTCCTCTTTGGGTTCGTAACAAACACTAAATTTAGCAACTAATAATAAGCAAGACCCATCATGTGAAAGTCGAAAATGAATCAGCCTGTATTTAGGTGCTTTATAAAGATGAGAGCTTTGACTTTCCAGCAGGTACTCAATTTTTTTAAAGGGCCTTTTTGATATTCCATTTGCACGATTTTGCGTTGCGCAATTTTAGGTTCTGATGGACACAATTAAATTACCGAAACGTCATAATTAATGTTAAAATGTTAAATAGTTAATAAAGTCGAGAAATACCAACCCCTTTTTGTTATAAATCGAATTATTATTAAATATAGCTTAAAAGTTGCAATATTTCATAACGTACCCACTATTCCCATTGCTTACTCGCGCAGATACGTGAAATTACCCATATCAGTAACAACATTTTTCAAACCGAAATAAATTACTCAATGGTGTATGTCGGAAAGTCCAACGTTTTATATTTTATTGGTGGTGTGTAGCGTCATTAAAAAGCATAAAATCTCTGCTACAGTTGCATCCCTACATCGCTTGCATAACGCTACGCTACGAGGTACGTAGGCAGCTTTTATTAATTATATTAATTATTATGTAAAGTGGATAGGGCCGACCTAGTTTACATAGATTAAGCTGTGGACATTTTTGGTTTCACATACTGTACAAATGTAGTATTTATTTTGTATGTACGATAAATTTCTACAAAGCCGAGAGCCTTTGCCGAGCGATTAAACAACATACCCTAAAGATGGCCTGCTTATTAGCTCCTTTTGAAACAATGCGATGTTATTGCTTATTGCCTCGTACAAAGTAAAAAAGGCTAGCCTTTGTTTAATTCTAGGTAAGGGTAATTCATGCAAAAAGTAATTTATTGACCAATATAATGCTCAATAAATTACTTCCTTGGCCCCCTCTTTAGAGGTAATCGTGACATTGCCATTGTTCTATTCCCAAAAACACATTTATTTCCTCCAACGGCAAACTAATTAAAATATTTCGTCGATCATTTTTCTACGAATAACTTCTTTAAATAAGCCACGGAAAAACAAGATTCGATAATCGAAAACTCTTTAAACGTTTACAAACACAATTCCAAACGAAATATTCGATCGATATCGTCGGTAATGTAATTGAGTAGGCTGGGATCGTGTTCTGGCCAGGGCCCACTGGATTAGCTGACCAGGGTCCATGTCCAGATCGTGACTCATATGTGAGGACAATTGCGAAACCTAAAAGAGAGCCAACGCGATCCTAGATATCGATGTTTATACGTGTTGACGCATATGTGTGACCGTACCGCGTGTAGTATACTGCGGTACAAGCCGTAACTGCGGGTACACGCGGGAAAGCTGAAAGAATTAGGTCGCGAAGAGAGTGAGAGATAGATCGTATAATAACGCTGGATCGCATTGTTTATCTGTTATCGTGTAGTATCTGCTTGCCATATTATCAATTTGAAAAGTTCCTAATTCACGAAGTGGTTACACGTCTTTGTTGGATGATGGATAGTTTTTCCTTTTTTGTAGAGGATATTGACAGGCCAATCTTATTTTCTATTTCAGGAGAGTATATTTGCTCGCTTCTACACGAGATAGAGTGTACAAACTGACCGTTCAATTTAAATCAAACAAACTTGGGGTATTTCCATTAAATATACATGCGATTTCAAATTCATCGTAAAATATCCATGCCCAAGAACCAAATGTAAAATGTTTTGAAAAATAGAAGTATTGAGTCGCTTAAAACTTTCGAAACTAGGTTATTACAAGAATAACGGAAGGAAAAAAAATCGTACAAATCGTTTTATTGCTTATTAACAATTTTGCATGAGTTCGGACCAATTTTCGAAACATTTTTTCCATTCAGAAGGTGGTATCTCCAAAACATGGTTTTCGAAGACTTCGACAGCTTCCTGACATGATAAAAATCGCTATCAACACGACATTCGGGAACAAAAAGAAGTCATTAAGCGATAACTTGAGTGGGTGAATACGGACAATGTGACACTAATTCGATGCCTTTCACCTCCTAATAGTCAATTGTTTGACGTGCTGTGTGAAAGTTGGCATTGTCAAGATGAAGGATAATATGACGTTATCGATTGTCTTTCCTGATTTCATCGATCCTCCAAAGTAATGTCCGTGACATGACCAACAATAAAAGAAACAAGCAACCATGTTGTATACGGAGTTTGAGGTTCCTCCTGTCGAACTTTTTCAGCATCCTTTCATCAATCAGCATGAGCTTTGTTGGTGCTTGGATCAAATTACACGAAACCCATCGGGACACACCGAAATATACAAGTAAAATCCAATATACCGCAGTTTTTCATTTATTTAAAGATGGCTGTATCTGATGGCAGATTACATGTCCATCTTTTTTGGAACAACACTGACCTCCACGAAATTTACCATTGACGAAAGTACGATTACGACAGTTTTTTGATAGTTCTTCGTTGTTAAAAAGGTGAACGAGGCGATTCGAAGCATTATTATTGCGTTAGGCCTTCACTAAAATCATGAAAAAACCTTCCATTTGCAGTCATTATAAACAAACTACTCCGATTTCGCCAATTTTATGAGAATACTAATCTCGAATATCAATAGTGTTGTCCAGTAGTCACTTGTAAAAGCTTAAGACGCTACCCTCATAATAGACATAAACATTTTGATTGTTTCTTTGATTTAAATATTTCTCAGTAAGTAGAGGAAAGTCATAGGTACCAACATTGTTGTGAAAGATGAACCAATAATGTTAATCCTGCAGATTTGGCAGCCATGCAACCTCCTCTCCTTCTGTTAACTCCAAATCTATGATCTATCGTCTTTCGTTGAAGTTAATTTTTCTGGTATTCCGAATAAACTTATTTGTCAAATTATTATTCGTTTGAAGATTCATTTGATCCGGTATTGCAATTGGCTTAATACGTTAATAATTAATAATAATAATAATCATTTGTTTGCTTTTCTTCAGCGAATTACTCCTGAATACAACGTATTACTTTTTCCCATTTACACTATTACGCTTCTAGTAATTACTTCTCACTCTGACTCTAACTAATTTAATATGCTCGACATACAGTTGCTCCTCCCAGTTAACTTGCGAATGTAGGTATTCACTAATTTCTGAGAAATCTAAATCTACACGGGGATAGCTCCATTATCTATCCTATCCTGTCCTCGCGATTTTAGATTAGGCTGGTCAGTCCGCTGTACGAGGATAAGCTGAAGAATTTCGTGCTTTAACATGAAGTTGGCACTACTTGTCAAGGATATTCTGGTAATATAATTGCACTTCCGTTGAAAGATACTTTTCAAAATTCCAGCTATATATAGCAAAGCCGTTTATGTTTATGAGGATCTTGCACCATCATTTGCCGCAATGAAATTTTGGACAGGACTAAGGGGGCCATCGCGTTCATAAACGCTCAGCTCTAGCTATTATTTAGAAGGATTAAAGAGTCCTTAGGATAAGCAGTTTGTCCTAAGTTAATTAACAATGTTGAAACATATTTCCTTTGTATTTTGAAAAGCACTGACTTAATAACTTAATTTTTTTTGCAATATTGGTACCATCTAAATTGAAAAAGTTCTATAAACATTAAAAACAATATTATTGTTGTTTGTGAAATTATTTCTCCAAATGCCTTGACGATAATAACGGCCAATTTTTTCACCTCAGTTAGTAGATCAGCCAGAAGTTGTAAATAAACGCTAATTGCCCGAGGTTATCCTTCAAGGACAAAATGCATAGACTCATAATCTTCTTTCTTTACTTGTTATCTAAATTAAAGCGGATTATAACCTATTATG
Source organism: Marronus borbonicus (assembly GCA_902655005.2). Lineage (NCBI taxonomy): Eukaryota > Metazoa > Arthropoda > Insecta > Coleoptera > Scarabaeidae > Marronus > Marronus borbonicus. Next base: position 1,851,057 of record LR737397.1, read on the forward strand.
AGTTATTTTACATTTGCCGCTTGTAGTTTCAAAACCACAATATTAATTATCCTATTCATCTAAAATTATCTCCAATCTTTCATAAGGATACCTGCGCAGGGTATTATTATTAAGACTACTATTATTTAAAGAAAAAAACCATTCAATTTAGGTATGAAAGATATTGCTTTTAATTCCTTTGAACTGGCCTTTTTGTTAAAAGAAATATTCTGTACTCCTGCTATATGCAAGTAAAGTTTATTTGTCAGGAAATATTCATATTTATTAGCTAAAAAGTTAAAATTTTGAACGTTTATATTTAATTCAAATATTCTAAATTTGGTTGGATGCATTTTGAAAGTACAATAATGACATGCTACCACTATAGATAAAAATTATTAAATATAAAATATGTTAAATATACAGGGTGTAATAATAATAATGTTATATAATGTTAATTGTGCATGTTTAAAAAATGCATTCCGATTTACTGGATGTTTTATAAAAAAAAATGTGACACAGTAAAATTCACCGTTTTAAATGGAACATCGTGTATGTTTTTACGTTATTAAAGATCCCTACTATATTCATCCACCATTATGAAAGTAACCTGTTTTGTGGTTTTCAATTTACAATTGTTCCTGTTAAAAAAAATTAAAAATTACATGTTTCCTACGTCGAAACTCTTTCAAATTTAGCAATTACATTTGTTGTGTGGATTGGCTGATATTAAGTGACGATGTCAGTAAATTGTTATATCATCGGGTGTACAGAACAAAATGATTTTTCTCGATTTTGTTAACCTTTGAGAGGTCGCGTGGCGTTTTAATTATTTTGTCTCAAATCTCTACTTTTACGACATAATTTAAATGAATTTAGGGTAATTAAACATCTTACACAATTAAAATAACTTTTCCCTTTGCTTTTATAATTTTAGATACCTTTATTTAACAGAATCGAAACATTAATCCTCTTTGTTGCAAAAACAGTGCTGAGCAAAATTAAAATCTACAGCGCCTCTGGAGCGCCAGCTACCCACGGATGTTAGGTTTTTCTATACCTATCCTTAGCGGTCTCTACAGTAATCCAGAGTAATCAAAAATTGTTCATAAAGTTAATGTCCATAAAAGATCATCAAGTTAGCGGCTAATAAGAAGTGAAACAAATTTTGACGTTGCAAATTGCCAAACTATGAAAAATACACTAAAGAGCATCCGTTTTACATAAAAATAAACGAATCTAAAGATAATATGGTATATATAATGTCCACGCCAGGGTAAGCAGAAAGGAATCCTTCTTCACCCATCAGAATCTACAGTGAAATATATCCGGACAAGAAGCATCCAGAAAAGAGAATTTTTAAAAAACTAATGATGAGATTTATTGAAATGGGGAACTGTTATTTATAAGAAATGCGAAAGAACAAAGAAAAAACAAGAAATGAAGAAAATTAATTAAAAGTTCTGTTGGCAATTACTGAGGATTCAAAGAAATCTAAGTAGAAACGCCGGTGCAAGTGATCAATCTCCTCCTCCAATCCTTACCATATTCAGTTACATCAAGAGCTCTCTGAACAGGATTTCGAAAAACATTTCTAGCTTTGTAACTGGGCCAATAATATATTATAGAAAAATTTCTATTTTATTCTAAAATGTTATTCTCTGAAGAAGCACAAAAATAGATAATTTTTTTTAAAGAATTTAAATGGATCTATGTGTTTGAGGTTCTTGCAAAATGAACTACAACGATTACTGGCAAACATCCTTTCTGAAATCCGGAAGGGTATGTGGCTGCAGTATGACAGAACACCTCCACACTACTCTATTGGTGTACGAGATTATCTGAATAACAAGTCTGCTGGGAAATGGTTGGGAACATCTTGGTTATTTAAAAATGGGAAGGACAATCACGGGACAGTACTATGGTGATTTATTGGATCAATTCGAGAACCAAACTAGTACGGTTTGGTGTCCTCTCCAGCATATTCGCCGGATTTAGCCTTCTGTGACTTCTTTCTTTTTCCAAAAATAGTTTGGCGAAAAACGATTCAAGTTAAATTAAAGAAGTCATTGCCGAAACAGAGGCCTACTTTACAAAGTTCGACAAATCCTTTTATTTGGATAGCTCAAAAAAGTTGGAACATCGCTGGACTAAGTCTACAAAATTGCAACGATTTTATGTCCAGAAATAAATTTACTAAATGCCTTGTCTTCTTTAACACATGTATTTATCATACCATCCTCGTATATCAGATCTGTGTTTCAATTATTCAAGCTTCAAACAATTTTTATTAAATGTGCGTGTACCGTCAAGATATACGATTCATGATGCAAATATATTTTCATATCCCTTTTTCAGGCTTTCCTTTGACATTAAAATCAAATCAAGTACGAATGGTAAAAATTATTCATTTATTAGCTAAACACCTTCTAGATTTTCAGAAAGTAAAGAATTCAAACGGTATTCTTTTTAAAGTTCCATTGAAAATTTGTGGAAACATAAAAAGTAAAATTAAATCTACAATGCAAAACAATTTACATTCCGAAATACATTAACTCTTCGAAGATTCTTTAAATTAGACCATGACAAAAATGTACCAAATATCAAGTTCATACATGCCTTACATAAAGACCACACGATAATATACAAATGTATATGATTCCGATCACGTAGATCTCTGGCCGTTAAATGAAAAAGGAGAGCTATTTGTAGCGCACGACATTGTTGACGGCTCTGGCGATAAAACGGGGAATCTTTGGAAAGATTGAAGGCCACGTTCTGCCGATAGCGACGGCCGGCTACAATGGTGAATCGAATTTTATCTACAAGAATAAAGTCTATATTTAGATTGTATGCGCATTATATACTTATTCTTATGTCTACATATACATACAGTATTTTCGTCAAAATGGAGTGAGGTAATGTTTGCAATTGCGAATTTCTGCATTTGAAAAGCAAGGTATATGAACGTAGCAGATTTTATGGGAAATCCCAAAAAGATAAGATTTTTTTCGCAACGTGACATTTAGGTAAAATGAAGTACATTATCTGTGAGCCAGTTCTAATTTCCTTCCTTATTCGAAGCAACAGCAACTTCAAATTTTGAAGTTATAAATAGATACCTTCGTACCAGTGTCGTACCTTTGCCGCTTCGTAATAATTCTAACAAGATAATAGAAATAACGTCAAGTAAGAAACTGATTGTAAGGAGCTGCTTAAAAGTTATAATTTATAAATAGACTAGCGCACTGCCACCCAGATAGACCTTCTAAACACGTTCATTTTGGCACAATGAAACTAGACAATATATAAAGGTAAAATAAAAGTAAAAACGAGTTTTTTGCCGTTATTGTACATTTTACAAAGAAAAGATTAAATAAAGGTAGTGTAGGAAATTCTTATAGATATAACTGGCGTAAAGGATCTTATTTTCCTTTAACTGTTTGTTAGCTATGAGGTCATCCGATTATTTTCTTCAGTTGTTTGATAGAATATGGAGCCCTCTTTAGGTTAAATTAAAAATACCAATCATTATATACTAAGGCTTAGATATCACCTTGGCTATGAAATAACGGAGGGTATTCTGAGATAAGATAATAACAAATAAATTAAGAAAATGTCAACAAACGCACATTTAATACTTTCTGTTGTTTATCGAGTGTTCTTTGTTAATTGTAGAATTGTAGAAGATTTCTAAAATATCTCTCATATAAGATTGATGGAACATATCCTGAGCGGCGTACTCCACAGGATGCATTGCTGGAAAAGCATAGCATGGTAGCTTTGATTACGAGAAGGGATAGTGTTTGCGAGAGATTTCCGCAGAAATTGTTGCAGAGTGACATCGACTGCCCCTTCTTACTTCAGCGGGTAGACTTTCCGGTGCCACGATTTAATTCAAGATTCGATACTTGGTTCATTCTTCCTTTTGCAAAGACAAATATGATGCGATGAGCTCCTACTTACACGCTTTATAAGGCAGCTAGAAGATGTGACTTGTTCAGGTAGGAAGAAGGAAGGTGGGAACAAGAGGAACTAATTTTTTTTATATCAGTAGGTTTTAATTTTTACTTGTTTATTTTTATGATTTGTGCATATATTATGTCAATTGTTGTATCCTATTATTGGGCCTAAGCCTGTTGGATAATAAACGTGTGTTATTATTATTATTATTGTAATTTGATTCTAAATTACCATTTGTTGTTTCGTAGCCAAGTTGATATGTTTTTTTAGTTTTACATCTTACACGGCATTGCTCGAAACAATTGCTATGTAATTCTGTGACATTTCTATTTTTATCGTAAAGGGGGTGTACCATAAATTAATAAATTCTTACTTAGAAAAAAATTGGATGACGTGTCGTAGCTAACAACAGCTGAACGAAAACGAAATCTTTTACGTCACCTATGTCGATGAGAAATTCCCTGATAACCTTATTTACTTCATCTGCGAGTGGTCGTCCTTATAATTCTACCCAAATTCAATATAATCAGTTAGCAACGCTAAATACACGGATATTACAGCCTAATATATTTCTTATTAAAATAGAGGACATGAGTATAACATAAATAAAAAATATATTAAACTTAAACGTCTTTTGTTAACTCTCGGGGAAACCAGTAGGAAACACGTCTCATGAGACGAATAAACACGAGTCTGTCTAGTCTCTGCTAATTTCGTGAAGCGCAACTCGTTTCTGCAGGCTTAGTATGAAATGTAGTAGACCAATACGCGCCGTAGCTATAAGCGTTGAAAACAGCGTTTGGTCACAAGACACCGTCATTTGGGACTTTTTTGGCTCTAATCCAGCAGATGCCAAGAAGAAATTTAAGAAAGGTAAATATAATTTTTTTTAATAGTAAATACGCTACTTTCTCGTTGACCGGGAGATTCGCACATATTCGGCACCTCTGGTGCAAAGTAGAAATCCAATGTCCCTAGTTATAAAATAGATAAGGTGAAAGATACCCGCAGAATACTTTAATAATTGTGATCCCTTAACAATGGAACAGCACAAGAACATTTGTCCATGAAGTACCCATAAACCCCATCTACGAAGATATTTAATGAAATCTAAAGTAGAAGAGAACAACACAAACGACTCCAATTCAAACCAGTCTTTTCACAAATTAGTTTTTACCAATCAAGTTAGGCGATGTCTTTTTTACTGTTATGATGTGGATTTTGCAATAGCAATGCTGCGACAATCTGCTGCTGAGCACGAAGAAGACAACTGTTATTTTTTTTTAGTATGTAATTAAAATTACAAATTAACCAAATTTAACCAAAGTTATGCAACCTGTACCAATACCTAAAATAAAGAACACAACCTTTTGAAACAAATAACTGTAATCGTTCCACCACCATTCAACGATGCAAATCTTGCACTTCAACTCCCGAGAAGTCGCAGAAAGAGGTCGCGTCCTTAATCGAATCGTTTCGAAGGCGACTTAAATCCGCGCGCTTAATCACAATAGTGAATTTAGTGAATTACATTCTTCCTTTTTATCAAATAAAATACCTCAAAAGATTGAGGATAGAATATTCCACCGTCACCTTCTTTTCTAGCAGCACCAATACCAACCCACGTGAATTTGTACCGTGCATTAACAATAGCTAATAAAGTATAGAAAAAATATGATTCATATGTGCCCTTTGGGCAAACAGTAAAAATATGCTTTCCATCAATCGCTTCACAGCAATTTGTAAAATGTAATTTTCCATAAGATTTCCCTTTAAATGTTTTTAGGGAGCAAGCATTTCAGTGGCCGAACAAACGTAGGAGATCGATTCTTGGTATTCTTTAAATTTAGTATCATCGTTTCTATCAAAGTTGTGAAACATTTTTCTGTTCTTCTATCTAAAAAATCATCTCTTTCCTGCTTCTAGAATTACAGAATATTATTAGTAAAGATTTCTCTTCTTTTTCTGTCGTTAATTGATATGTTGGCTTAAGCATTTCAATTTAATAGAAAAATAAGTTCAAATTACAGCTGCTTGCTATAATATATTTGCTAATTTAATCATTGCCTTTAAAGTTAAATATCAACCCAATGTATGAAGAATGCACACGGATTGGATAAAGGAAAAGGTCGCTAATTATTCCTACAGCTTGCTCGGTGGATTTAAAGGAATAGCACAGCGACGTATTTTTATTATTTAGTTGTAACTGCGCCCGGTTACGCGTGTAATAGATTATCACCTTCGATCTACTCCACTTTAGAATCACTACAATCACTTTCAAGTGTTCCTCCCATATCTTGGAAATCCCATTTATTGCAATGACAAATACTTAGCGCATTCCCTAACAGACAGCTATTTTTGAATAAAATTTGAAAAATTCAAATTTATAAACTGCGAATATGGTAAACTTCTAGGTGCGGTCACATAGTTGGTTTTCTTGCACGTTCGCATACTCGTCATGCGTTCATACAATCGTACGCATTTACATCAATGTTTTTCGACGGATTATTGCGAAATGAATATAATTTATACGCCTTACCAGGCAGTGGCGTAAGTATAAGCGTTATTTCCCCGAAAAACATATGCATACGATTAGAGCTGCCTGCGTAGGATATAATACGTCTCTAAATATGTGACGGAGTTGACGCGCTTATTGCTTTTAATAAAAAAAAAGAACGAGGAGTAACAGGGGTGTTCGTATCACATCGTATTTGGCTTTTAGTTTATGAGTTGCTTTAATTCATTTGATTTACAGATAATTTCCAAGTATTACTAACTCAATTTTATCACTTACCGTATTGATATATTCGTTAAGTAATTGTTTGCCAACCGATTTAGATTGCTTTGAGATTATTTTGAATGCCAAAACGCAAAGACGTAGCGCAGAAATTAAATTATGGGGAAAAGCTTCTGGAATGATTTTTAGAAAACCCTAATCAGGTGTAGATCTCTCTTAATGCGATATTTACTTTTAGGCGGCGGTGTTAAAAATGCAAGAAGTTACTCTGCACATGAGTCAAATCATAACTGATTACTGAGAGTTCATTTGAAAACCAACCTTTTGTAACGATTTCAGATTTAAATTTTCGACTTTTCAGAACTGTTAGTGTTAATATCACACAGCAGTTTTCTTCCAAATTGGAAGGTTCATAAAGACACTAAATTTGAATCCGAAAAGGATTTATTTTAGTGTTAGTTTATTTTCATTAGTTAGTAGTTAGTTAGTTTAGTTTATTTTAGTTTATTTTCATTCTCAATTATTGTTTGTATCGAGAGAGCCATATCCTCTTTTTAATTATGTTTTATGTTTGCATGCATTTCGTCTTCAGTTTTCACATTTTGCATGAGATCTTTATTTATATAAACAAGTTGTTTGCTGCGTTCCTAAATTTCGTGAAGCTGGTGCAAGAAGTTGCGTTGGATATTCATCAGCTGTAACTGGGACAATTGTTTGAGAGTTAAATATACGGCATCTAACAAAGACAATCGGGAAACGGCAGCTGAAATGGTGGAAGCTATATGAAAGGCGAGACCGTTCACGAAAAGAACAAAAGTGAGACCCAAGAAAACGTGGAATAGTTTAATAAAGGATATACTGGAAGAAGGGCACATGCGGCGAAATGAAACAAGCAAATTGGCAAAGAACAGAAAAGAGTGGAAAGCTTCTTAACATGGCAAGAAATGAGACTAATTTATGAGTAGATTCGAAAGCTCAAATCTATAATATGACCTATATAAAAATGTAATTAATTAATGCATGTCATAAATTAACAGCAATCTCTTTAACACGCGCTATTCAATATGATGGAAAAAAACTCGGCAATTTATTATGAATAGGATTAAGGTTTAGTAAAAAAGTTCTACATGGAAAGTTCTTTGTATGTGGGATACATCAGCAATTTTTAAAATATTAAACATTTTCCTAGATATAGTGTTTTTGAAAATCTTTGCCGCATTATAAATAAAAAAAATGTAATTTTCTCTTAAAAAATCTGCTCTGGAAAGTTCTCACCGCTGCACCTTATGCTGCTATGGGTAAATTGGCAATAAACAATTATTTATTTCTTCAAGTTGAGTTGGCTTCCCAAATTGCACAGTTTGGTTACCTTGAATTCAAATTTGTACCTATTTTAGCAAACAATATTGCCAAAGAACCAAGCGAAAGTTTCAAAATTCCCAACAAACGCTTGCTTTACATGGATTTGGCCATTCAAATGTTGGTTCTATTCATAGTTATCGCAGCGGGTGCAGTGTTTCCAACTTCCCTGGAACGCTATGTACGATATATATGAGCTGCTTCTAACTACTGACGAGGTGTTTGCCAATACACAAAAATGGATGAAGGTGGGCAAATTAATAATGAATTTTGCTTGCAGACTAACTCTGTATTATACTGAAATCATTAACTTAACAAGCTCGACCAAAATCCTTGGTGTAATTATTGATGAGGTTTCAAATTCGAGACTCACACATTAACAATGCTTGTAAAGAATTCTCAGAAACATGTTTCGCCCTGTATCAATTAAGAAGATGTTGTAATGCAGATGCTGTTGGAACCTTTTATTTTGTCAATGTCTACTCTAGAATCAGATGTGAAATCTTATGGTAGGCTTTAGGTACCGTGACAGGTAGAGTTCTCGTTTTACAAAGAAAAACAGCTCTCAGAATATTGTCTAATCTGAAATGTAAAGAATCTCCAACGGTTTGAAAATCAATTTCACAGGCAGCGTTGTTCATCAGGAGAACAGGATAACTGCTACCACTATCGCATAAAACAACTGGATTTCAAGAAAGTGACGAAAGGAAGCTGACTTAGAATCCACTAATTTAAAATCCACGAAAAAGAACGAATTTAAGATGTCAATCAGGAGAGTGCTGCTTCAGAGCAAGGTCCTGATCGTCAAATCAAAAAAGGAACAAATGACTATGTGATAAAATATTGCTTACAGTAATTGTTCAAAATCCCCTCCTTAAGCTCTAACTAGAAACCATTTAGCCGTAAACATCCGGTATTGTTGCGCCATCTTGAATAATTTCATTAAATCTAATTGGTATTTGGTTAAGCCCTAAACCAGCTGCTTCAAATGGCCCCAAAGAAAATAATCCAAGGGGTTTAGGGAGATCTTGGAGGCCAAACGATGAAACCTTCACGACCAATTCATCTATAGGAAAATATACATTTAACCATTGAATTACGTTTACACCGCAGTGAGCCGTGGTGCCAGTGGCATGGTGTTGAAACCAGCTTGCTGACAATCAAGAAGCGGAGTATGTTCGATCTTATTATTATTAGTATCATTGAGCAATGGCACAAATGCTTTTAGTCACTGCGGCCTTAATAGATCGATTGTAACAAAATACCTTTATATGTGTTGGAGTAGGTGAAGGCTCTTAATAAACCTTAGTATTACTCTATGACCTTTATTCTTCAGTTGAATAGGTGTCAGAAATAGATTACTGAATTGTTGTTGCCAAGTGCGACGGATGGCAACACATTTTCAGAATGTGTTCTGCCGTCTCCCGATTTTCTAGGCATAGACGACAGATTTGACGTTCAGGTTTTCCTAGTTTGGATAGATGATATTTTAGGGCTGCATGACCTGCCAGAAATCCCGCCAGTAATCTAAGGTCCTCTTTGCTGAACAATAGCACTATTTTTGCTGTCTTAAGCGAGCCTGAATGAATCCTTTCGCCTGTTTTTGTCGTGGAACATTTTCCCAGTACGAGGTCTTTAGCAGGATCGACGAAGGGCATATTCACTGATTGTCTAGCCTGCTTGTCTGCCTTTTCGTTGCCTTTGATCTCTTGATAGCTTGGGACCCATCGCAAAGTAACGTGGTTTGTGTCCTAATTACCTTAAATTGTTTATACATTCGTGAACCAGACCAGACTCGTATGAGCAGGCTTCGATAGCCTTTAGTCACTGAATATAGTTATGATTGCGCTTCGTCGAGGTTCTTTATGACGCGCAAGTTCAAAGCAGAGATCTCTGTTTGAAATATGTTAGTGTAGCGTCCTATAGGTGGTAGTTATGCCCACTAATGCCTATACCTGTTCCAACATCTTCTACTCCTGAGCCGTCCATGTACCATGCCTGGGTACCTTTTTTGCTTTGAGGCTACCCGGATGCCCGCTCAATACGGCTTTCAATGATCACCTTACAAGGCCGATCAAAATTGTATTGCACAGGGACCATGTCCTTTGCAATGTGCATCGGATAATTTATGTTGCGATCTTCATTGATTCTAAGATGCCCTTCAAGATCCCCCAGCTGCAATCCCTTCATTTTTACAACCTGCATTTAAATTTTAAATTGCATTAAATACAACACAAGATGCCCTTTAAGGCAATCCCTTCATTCTACAGAGCGTGAAGGTAATCAATTTAACCTGTTTCTGCTAATACTAATGTTCGATCTTCTCAGAAATGATTTCATCTAGAAAAGTTAATTCAAGCAGTTCTCCGTTAGAGATACCAACTTAAGTATTCGCACTAAAACGGTGTTGAATTCGTGATCGCATGGATAGTGAAGATTCCGTAGATGGTAATTGTGAGTGTTATTAATACAATTTCTCATCTGTCCATAACATTCTAGTTAAAAATATCGGATTTTTGGCTTTTTTTTTGTAGTAATCAAGCATGTAACTCCACACGTGACCGCAATCTTCCACTTGTGATGCTTGGACGTAGCGAATGTGGTAAGGGTGTAACTGTTTACCATGTAGTGTTCCCCAGAGAAAGTTTTGAGGGTTCAGGGTGGGGCTGTCCATTAATGCATCAACTATATTTTCTTCGTTGTTTACAATATTGTCTCTAGCATGATCACCTCGATTGTTACGCGAAACAGCGAGTGTTACCCTGAGTCGTTGGAAAATACGACTGAAAACTCTATGAAGAGGTTGATGTCTTGGGCAATACCGAAGACCATTACCATCGCAGTATTCATACACACAAACTATCTCTGCATTCATTTTAAAAGCTGCGAAATTATTTTTTTTACGTATGATGTTGTTTGACTTTTAAACGTAGCCTACTGGATGGCCTAACTTATGATAATATTAATCGTTTTTAAATCAATAAAATTTAAATCTGCTCCAGGTCTGTATATAGAAAGAAATAGTCTTTATGTTTATAACATTTTTTTGTTTAAATGACTTCTTGGACAGGATATCCCTTACATTTATTATAAATCACTCTGTAATTTGTTAATTATTAGCAATACAACTTTTTCCAAATGTAAATTGACGTGTTTCTAAAAAAAATAGAAATAAGAAAACAAGAAAATATGATTATTATTATTGAAATTAATAAAGTTAGATTACCACGTAACCATCTTGCACAGACAATCGTTTCGCCGGGTAACGGCTCATCAGTGCATTTTTCTTAAATGTGATAGTCAATCGGCTAATTATCGTATAAATATGGATGAAAGCATCTAATTAGAAATACCTGCATCTCTACGATTGCGACCAATTTTTTTTTAATTATTCAAATGATTCTAAATTAACTTAATCGCCAGAGAAGGAACCCTCAAAACCAATTAAATTTCAATTTTTGACGATAACATGGCATTGTATATTAGTCTCTAGATTCTAGATTATATCTGACAAAATTGAGCAGGGTCATGAGTACGAAATTTTAATCATCGATTTTAATCTGAGATTATTACCATGTTATTGTTTGTGTTTAAACAATATAAAGGAATTACCTAATCCTAAAAAAAAAACGTAAACAAAACAAATACTACTACATTCTATAGTACACACTTAAGATTAAATACAAATTGTATTTGTTTTTTGACGAAATTCGTCTCGTTGAAACGTATAAGTACAGTTTTCGTATTTGTATTGTTAATAACAGTCGAATTAGAGTGTAAACAATATAAAACAGCCACGATAAAGTGCGTAGGAGTACTTCGTATTAGTGTACGTGTGTCTACGTACGCTTTATGATTTTGAGTATATATTGTTTCATTTATCGGATCTGTGTTAAATCTATAATAGTTGTAATTATCGTCTCTAACAGGAAATACATAATTAGAATAGCTGGAGATTGGCATACTTTATGAAATTGAATAGTTTAGTTACTTAGTGATATCGCCAATATTGACTAGATCCATTTGTTATGTAAAGTTGCGTTAATATTAGTATATGCAAATGGGAGTCACACAGAAAATTTTACTTTTATTAGCGGGATGGACCAAAAAAAGTTTAACAGAGATTTTCTTCTGACGACTTAATTTGACGTAAGCAAAACAGAAATTTAAACCGGTAAGGTTAACGTGTTATGTAAATAAATAATAAACTGCTACTCAATTGAAGTGGTCCACTAATAAAAAAATCCCCGAAAATAAAAAAAAATAATAAAAAAATATTTCATTTAAGATGAAAGGTTGGCTTCTTGACATTAGCTTACATCTATCAGCTAGTTGCTAAGTTAAAATTACTTAAAGTGCTAAAAGTCCTACAGAGTGATGTAGAAGTGGTAGTATAAGCGCTAATCATGGAGGAGGCCATCAGAGGATAACAACTCCTGCACAAGATTAGTAGACTCCAAGTCAGACGAAATGGCGTTAAGGATCTTCGTGCAGGAGCGGTTAAACCCAATATAACAGTTAGAAGAAGGCTGCACAAATTTGGTTTGAGCACTCCTCGAAAAAGGACCATATACCCACTATTCACGAGGCAGCACAAGATCGCTAGGAGGCAGTAGGCTGCAAATCACTTATCGTGGGAGGCTCGTGATTGGGGAAGATATCATCTCTTTAAGGAGTCCACATTCATTTTACATCATTCTGATAGCAGAATTTCAATATGGATGATGCGTGGAAAAGGGTATCTTGAATATCTTGAAACAAACATGGCTCTACGTGTGCTATTTGGAACTGGGGGTGGTATATCTTTCAATAGTCGCCCCGAGCTGGTGGTTTTGAGAGAAATCAATCCATGAATGAAAAAGAGTGTTGCAGCGATCGTTGTACCATTTGCAGGAAATTTTGGAAGAAATTTTATATTTACAGACGATAATAATAATTTATTTATTATTAACATTTAGCTATTACTTAAACAGCCATGTTTTGTTTTTTCTTTCTTCTTGTAAAGGAATAGGTTTTAGCTATTTTTCTATTATTGAACCACTACGATTGAACAACAGATTTATTAATATAACCAGCAGATAAATAAATATATTATATTAGCTCATTGCCCGTAAGTCTGTTTTCCCTATCCTTTGAATAACACAGTTTATACTACATTTGATATATTTGAAAACGAGAAATTGTTGGGTTCACAACAAATCACAAAATATAATTGTAAAATTATTAAAAATCAGTCCTTTTTTTTTAATTTTTTATAATCCCGGAGGCTTCATGTTTCATTGTTCCCATGCTCCGTGAAGGAACATAATGAATGGAATCTAGTTGGCTGATTCATTCAATTTAAGGCTACTAAGTTATATTTTAATTAAAATAATTTGATGACTCTGTGTGAGCTATAATGAGGTAAATGGAAAAAGGATAGTCCACATTTTTTATTGGGAGTGGTGCAATCCCATCAGTGGCTCTTGATGTTATGGCAAACCTTAAAAAGCTTATATATCCCGTTGGGTTGTCACCACACATAAAAGAACCAACTCGAGCGCGAATTGAATGCGAAGTCTTTGTTAAACTTTAAAAACAAGTGCTTTAGGTCAACAAAGATACATCTTTTTTTTTCTTTAAGTTTAAATATTCCACGAGAGTCCCTATGGATTGGTGTGAGATAATGCTTAAGTTGGAAAAGTTGGAGAAAAGGATCGATATTTTCTCCATCTCACCCCTCGTCTAATTTGGAACAAAAGTATCTGTGGGAACATTTTTGACCTTTTCTTCGACTTTTTCAACATAAATTTAAGTTCCTTAAATTAAAAGTTAACCTAAAGCTAGATTAAGGAATTCTTCAGCGCTGTAGAAATTAAATTGGTGTAATGTCCTTTTTAATTCTTTAATACGTAATCCGTTAATGGCCAAGGATAAACATAATAATAAAATACAAAAAAATATTCAATAATATGTTCCAACTAAATAACCTTTTGAGTTTCGGTTTTATTATGAGAATATATGATTTTAACGCCCGATATGAACATACATAACAAATTTGTGTAGCAATTGTCGAAGACTATACAGGCTTACTCAGCTTCGTCCTTTAAAATGGGGATCTCGCTTATTGCTGGAGGTAGATGGTAGGTTTTAATTTAGCAAGCTTGCTAAATTTTGTATTTGTTGTGAACCTAACGACAAGACGGACCTGCGAGATATAACATTTTAAGGTTTTAACAAACAAAGAAGAAAATGCTCTCTTTCCTCTTGTACGTCTGCGCCTTTATTTGACGTTGTAAAACAAAACTAAAAACACATTCTTGATACCATTTTCGATCTTCTATTTAATGGTATGCTCGAAATCTTCATGTGACGTTTCGGTTCTTTCTGGCCATCACTAACTTTCTTATATCAGTCTCATATTGGTTTTCAACACCGTCAGAAAGGATCCCTTTCTTTGATTTCAAACTTTTATCAACGTGTTATACGTTGATAAACCGTTTATCAACGCGTTATACGTTGATAAAAGTTTACAATATTATGTTTTAATTGACAAAGAAGGCATTTTATGTTCGGTTTATCGCGCCCAAATAGTTGACTGTTATTTAGTTTCCGGCTTGTATGATATTAAGTTTCGTCATCTTGTTACAATGTTGTATACGGTTTTCGAAGTTCCCCGATCTAATTTTTTGAGCATTTCCTTCCATCAATTAACACAAGCCTTTTTTATGACTGGGTCAAGTTAGGCGGAATCCATTGGGGACAGCTAATTGTTCATAGAAAATCGAATGTATTGCAGTCTTCGATATGCCTAAGGACGCCTCTACCTCAGGGTAACTCAATGGCTAGTTTCTTCAATCTTGTTGGGCGCAACGTCCAACCAGTTGTGAACAGTTGTGTCTTTTCTGATGGTACTTCATGACCAAAAACGTTAACTTATTACTAGAATATTTTAAGTAAGATAATTGGTGATATTTTTTATTTACGTAATAAAGAACTAATCAAAA
The DNA here is from genome assembly GCA_902655005.2 of Marronus borbonicus. NCBI lineage: Eukaryota > Metazoa > Arthropoda > Insecta > Coleoptera > Scarabaeidae > Marronus > Marronus borbonicus. The sequence goes on from LR737397.1 coordinate 1,866,081, forward strand.
ACAATTTGATAAACAACAAAAACCAAAGCAAATTAACGTTATATTTGTATGTTGTATAGTGGAGGAGCTATGTTAAGAATTCGTTATTGTGTTTTATATAATGTGGATCTCTGTTTGTATCTTTTTATTATTCGTCCTTGTTTCTTTTCTTTTCTAGGTTTGAGAGTTCCTAAATCTTTGATCAAATGGTTTCTACTGTTTGATGAAAAAATGAAATGCTTTTATGGAAATCTACAAAAAAATTCAAACGAATCCAGTTTACGATTAAAAGTCCTATTTTTAATTTCGTTCGACATTTTCTTTTCTCCCGAATCAGTCAGATGGCAAACTCTCCCATCACCTCCATCACATCTTTACGTATTCGGTGTGACCCACCTACGCTCGTCAAAATTTCAGGACAAAAATAATAGTAATAAAAAGGATGCACACTCGCACAGACAAATGCTCACGTACAACGCACACATACCGAACAACAGACGTGTTAGGAACAAACAGTGGGATTCGCAGCCGACTACATTGTCGAATTTGCATGAGTATGTGTGCGTGTATGTGTATATATGCATCTGAGGCGGAAATACGAACTAAAAACAATGGAACGAACAAACATTCGAACGATCGTCAATAGAGAATTGTGACGCTAGCAAATGTTTATTCAAGATGATTTCCGCACATACCTTATATATCCTGCAGCTAAGGATGTTGAAGTTTCGTGTAATACGGTTCTTTTTTGGGCGTTTCTTTTTGCTCGATCTCTATTTATTTCGTTGTTTTCCGTTTCCGTTATTACTTGCGTTGGTTTGCAATATTTTTTTTTGTGTATTGTAATAATTCCGTATTTTAGGATTTTTATTCCAACAAGCAATTAAACTGTGAAAATAATAACATTTTCAGATTAATTTTCCAAAGATGGCACTGGATTAATGTGTTTTATTTTTCACAAAATATCTAAATAGTGGATCTAGTGCATTTTTTCATCCTAAATTTATTTATTTGTATTTAGAAAAGTGATATGTTGTATGCAGTTGACGTACCAAAAAGCACTCAAAGGATGAAATCTTCTCTTACGAAAAAAGGATTATGTTATTGTGCTTTCTAATAATACTTGTTCCGTTATGGAGAGCCTTGAACATCGACATCGACCAGATGAGCGGCGACTGTTCATATTTACTTCTATAGTTAGTTTGAAGACTGTGTTGCTACATCTTAGTAACAAACTTCCATCAATACTTGCAGTGCATGTCGCTGATATGAAGGAAATATATGGAAATATGAATTTTGAGAAAATCCAATATGAAAGTATCAATGGGATATCTGGGATGATCTGAAGGTGATTATTTTATTGATGGGTTTGTAACTTGAGTACGCGATATTTTGCTTCGTTAAAAGATTGCGACCTAAATATAAATGCCTTATCCCTGGGCAGAAAAAGGCATTATACGCCTCTTAAGTGAATCCTGAAAAATATATTTATGTCCATTAACTGTGTGGGAATATGAAAAATGTCGTCAAAACAATGGATAAGAAATAAAAATTTTGTAGGATTCTCGTACCTCAAATCGGAATTTCCCAAAGTCAATGAGGCTAAACTAAAAAAAAAAACGAATTTTATAGGGCCACAGTTACGATCACTAATGGCTGAAAAAAATTTTCGAGGACTAACACTGAGGACACTGAAAAAGGCAGTCTAGCAGCCATTCAAAGATATTTGCAGCAATTTTCTTGGAAATGTTTTCCAAAATCCACTTCTTGGCTTTTTCCCAAAAAATCTAGACCTGACAGTAATACTTTTCCATCAATAAATTAGCCGAAAAAAATATAATAAATAGGCAGTATCCAACAGTATATTTAGAAAATATTTCTAGATTCAGTTTCTATGAAAAAAAAAATGTCTTTTGTTGCCCAGTGTAATCAATGGTTGGAGACGGAATTTGGCCCCCTAAGTTTACCTCTTTCTCACATTTGTGAATGTTTTTAGAAAAGCAATGGTTTATGATTTTACTTTGCAACATTCTATCTGTTTAAACAACAAACTTGTTTACATAGTTTCATGCTAAAAAATAGTGCAATGTGTATAAAAATATTTTTTGGAAAAGATTCTGGGAAAGTATATAGATTTTCCATTTAATAAAAATGAAATAAAATGAATCAAACTTGGCGACGATTTCCATAGCCATCTTCATATAAGAATTTTTTTTATATATTGGGGAAGCTAAGACGTATCTCATGCAATCGAATAAAATTTGAATCACCACACTAGCATCAAGCAATCGAGGTATCGAGCGTTACAGAAACATCGGTACTTTTCAAAAATCTCTAATTATCTCAATTATCTTAGAAACTAAGATAAATATAGTAAATTAGGAAGTAAGAAGACACCAATTGAGAAGATGCATTCAAAAAGACAATAACATCCTGGATATTCCATAAAAGGAATAACAAGCGCGCGGAAAAGAAACTGAACACCCTGTATACTTGAATACAATTAATTATTTTCCACCCAGGCACTAGAAGGACACTAGCTGGTATACAAGCCTCATCTAAAGTTATCTTAGCAAAATAAACATTTTTGATCACGCAACTGATGGAGAAACCATATCTGGTCCCAACTTCTCTTTTTCAAGTGAGGTGGAGACCTGTGGGTTCGTTTGTCATCTCTTTGGTCTACTCCCCGGTCATTGTGAATGCGTAGTGGTGGTGTCTAATTAGGGACTAGTTGTACAGTAAATATTAAGCCAACCGGAGCTTATTGCCGGTGTCATTCAAAGAGACGTCATCAACTATTCGGACGATCATAGCCCTAGGAGGAGCTCGGTCCTACGACTCTGGCAAGAAGGAGATTGTCGGGAACACTGACTGTCAAGCACGTGCCTTTAGCTAGCTCGTTGGTGCATTTAGGCAGACACGAGAGGTCAGTTTTGTTGGAGTTGGAGGTTTCTCGCAAACCAAGGGATTTCGGGAAGAGATCTCAATATTTAAATTTGTAGAACATTAATCCTCTTCATGTGAGTATTGCTCGCGGTGCGCCGTACGTTAATGATCGGTCCAACATATTTTTTGTAAATATAGAGTGGCTAACAGTAGGGCCATCAAGCAGTTTTCTCGTTAAAAGGTGCCGGTCCAAATGGCCCACTGCACCATTAAGATATTTATAGACGGTAGGGCTTGTTTCCTGGTAAAACAAACAGCGACGCACTCGGAGTCACCTTACCATCTCTCCGCCCAAATCCAGCACTACCTGAAGACGGCCTGGCGTTTTTGGAGACAGTATATATCGCCGCATAATCGCCAAAGATGACAACTGTACACCCAGGAACCAGATGGGAGGAACCGACAAAGTAAGCACCACGATCTACTTACCATATAAATAGATTAAAAGAATATTATCATTCTTAGTGCTTTCTACGGATCAATGTTTGTTTGGAACTCAGTCTATAGTAAATGCGGTTAAAGAAATTAAAAATGGTTATTTAACGCTTTTAGATGAAAATACCTGTTGCATTATAACCTTCAAATGTGCTCTTCCGCTGGACGAGGCAAGTTTAAACTATCTTGTGCTGAATCTTGACCTGAAATGTATTAATTTTTGGGAGAAATTTTGGCCCACACCCAGTTTGAGGTTGCAATTTCTAGCAAACGCTTCGATGTTTGTATTTATAGGAAGCATAAAAACTACTAAAACACATATCATAAGATAAAGTATAATCCCGAGCAGAAATTCATTTTTTATATTGCATTCTTTTTACTTGCTGCTTTTGACGAAATTTTTTGGATGTTTGTGGTTAGAGCCCTGCAGAGTATATAAACTTCCAAGCTTATAACCCCAGAAGCCATTTAATGTGATAAATGGTCCGTGTAAATTGTTATATGGATTTAAAGGTAAAGCTCAGTTAATTGTTTCTCAACATGCAAATAGTGACTCAGGATTGTATCGAACCTGTCATATAACCCTGGCGGACTCAAACGTATAGCGCCTAACTCTGCCACAGTTAGGAGCATGTCCTCTTACCACTGGGCCTTACATATAAATAGGTTGAAATTGTGTTCTCTGAGACCCATTTTAAAAAGGAGAGTATTCAAAATCCAAGGTTTTCATTAGAAGGTGATGATTAATTTGAAGAATAATCAGGATTTTGCTTGAGAAAGTGAGCAAGAAATCGTGAAAAATATAGGTGATAATTTACCAGGAATTATAAGGTGGTCACATCCTATATGGTCATGGTTTAGAGTTTGGGAGAATGGAACAAAGGTTTTAGAAAATTTCTGGCATGCTTTAAATAAGAGAAATATTGTTTACAATCTAATAACAATACACCAATCGATATTGGATTTGTGGGGTGATTACTAATAGATCCATACAAAAAAATAAAAAAATAAAAAATATCGCGATGTTCATTAATAGACAATTAAGATCTCGTTGTATTCATTATTGATAAGATTAAAATTAACAATTTATTTTGTAAATCTCTATTAAACGAAAACGGTTTTAAGGCAACGAACACATTATCAATTTATATTTTCGGATGGATTAAACGATAATGGGACTCATTTTTATATTACAAATTAAATATTAAAACATCGACACGTATCCCAGTGACAGTTATTTAATAGCGCTGTACGTCTTCAAAATGTTTCTACACCGACCGCTTTAGTTTGCTTATCATTAAGCAATATATTATAGTCACTTTAATGCCCTCCTGTCGTAAAATTATTGAACGAGTTGCAAACACATTGACGATCTAGCGTGTGTGTAACGTACGAATATCCTTTGTGAAGTTTCCGACTGGTATCAACTTATTGTTAGGTAAAACGTACATAGCGTATAAGCTGTATGGATATAAAATCGATAAACATTTGTATCAAAAATCTTATACTGTACTTATGTACATAACATGTATGTGCCAAAAGTTCTGTTTCAAGTCAAAGTAAGTGAAGGTATAAGATGAGATGAAAGGAATCTCTGATTGGGATATTAAATTATAACTGTGAAATCAACGTATCAAATAAATACTTACACACTGTGAGTGGAAAGTTACCAACGTTTATTCCTTTAAATGACTAGAAATTATAAATTAGAATTCTGGAAATCAGTTCAAATTCAAGTTCAAGTATCTACCCATATCACCCAACCCAATGCAGGTATAAAGGTCTCTTTCTTTTCTAAATTTTGTTGAAATAATATGTCTACTCGTACCGTTTGATTTCATTAAAACAATATAAGTTTATGTATAAATCCATGTTAGCTGATGTCAAGTTCTTTATTTTAAATGGAATGTCTATTATTTTTTGGATTCTTCTTGAAAATCTGAAACAAGGTTGTGCCTATTTTATTTGAAAGAAAAGATTTTTTTTTAAATATTTATTATATTAATATTTTATTGTTTCCACTGTTAGAGCAGTTTCAAGGTAACTTAGTGTTGTTGATTCCATATTTACGAACAGTTTTATCATGAAACAAAACAAAATTAAATTAAAAATTTATTGGCAGACAGGCAAAAAATATTTCAAAATTATAATTATATAAAATAAAATGAATATAAAATTAAAAGAATTGTTTCTACAAATGCTAGGTGAAACGCTGTCTGTATGATTTTCAATTGTGTTGGACTTGAAAACAATCACGTTGCTTGTTCCAACAATAGGCTGCCATCGTGTGTATATATTCCACCTTCCTTGGTACCTTTGCTCCATTGACTCAATGTCTTGATGGACTCGCTCGCCTTGTTCTTCGCTAAGTTCACCGAGATTTTCCGGAAATCTCTCGAAATGGTTATGCAGAAACTGTCATATTAGCACAAATTATCTTAAAATTAATCAGCATATTTCGTACGAGTTCTTCATAACGTTCCGCCTTATTGTTACCTAAGAAGTTCTTAAGCACAGTAACAAAAGAGCACGATGTAGAAGCTTCAACATCAGCCATGGCTTTTGGGAAATTCAAGTCGTTAACAAGTTTGCGTATTTGAGGACTATCGAAAATTTCAGCCTTTAATTTTTCTAAACTTACTTTTGGGAACGATCTACAAATATATTTAAAGCATTCCCCTTCTTTGTATAAGACTTCAACAAATTGTTTCATGAGTCTCAGCTTTATGTGGTGTGGAGGCAAAATGATCCCTGTCAAGCAAAGACTCGTTTATGATGTTTGCTTCATCTACAGTTAATTCTTCTCTAAGCAGCCATTTCTTTTTTGTCTAGTGATCTTGTTTTGCTCTACTATCCCGCGCGTGAAAAGATCTTTGGCAATCGAAAAAAAAAACTTTTTGTTGGCCTCTCTTATGAAGCAGTTATTTTATTAGACTAAGAGTAGAAGGTCAATATTGTTAATAACGGTGTCAATAGATTGAAAATACTATACTGGGTGTTTAAATTTGCGAATCAAATTTGAAATCGTCAAAATTAATAAAAGTTGATCTTTTTTTAAATGGTACCCCCTTCAAGTAGGTGCAATTTTCAATTCTATGAACTTTACGTAAAATATCCTATACCGTGTCGTTACTGCAATGGTAGTCTAAGTTGTCGTGGAAAACAAAATTAAATGTTAGAATCAGACATTCATTTTGTTTGTCGATAAGAACAAATAGACAAGAGGGAAACAAGTTTCTTAAACATATGCGAGTTTATGAAATCTTTAACTGTAACAAAACAAAGATAAACGATAGAACAGTGAATGCATGAAGGCATTTATAAAAATATAAAGATTTCTTAAAACATTTATGGACAATGTTTGAAAACACGATCATTTGTGTTAAACAAGTTAAAGTCTTCGTGTTCATTGCGTTGTTACTAAGATGTCCATTGAAAGCGAGTCGAGTGCTGCCTTCCATGTTGTCTTTGATTGTTGAACACGCTTCCTTCACTACGTTTTACAAAATATACAAACACCCTCCCCCCCTTAAATTTTCAACGTGAAAATATCGCGCAAAAAACAATAAAGCTGCAGGATTTTCGTCAGCCTAGAAATGACTATTGTGTTTATTATGTAAGCCGTTTTTCGTAAACTGAATCTCATCAAGAAGCATTCGGAAAACTCTCTCCATAAAACAACATCCTCATCTCGTAAGAGTTGAACTTTTTTTTTATAATTTTTAAATGGTTGCCATTTATGTTTTAATAAGATCCTATGTATAGTTCTGCACGTGATCCTGTGTGCTTTAACGAGCATTTGCACTCCAAATTTGTTTCGAAAATTTAAACGCCTTGTATAGTATTTTCAGTCTATTGGAAAAAATCGATTTTCCGGTAAAATTTAGGTATAAATGATGGGATGCAGAATTGCTTCAGAATTTCAAGAGGAATTCAAATCCGGAATAATCGGAAGCAGTATGTCTTCTTCCTTCTATACTTACACATCAATGTTCGCAATTTTTTTTGTAACACAATTGGTTTCGACGGTCGCCAATGGGGAAATGATACGTGTTAATTTAATTATTTACTATTTCAATAATTATTTGAAACTTTTACTTCATTCTTAAGAGTATTTATTACAGATAGCTCACCCTTATGGGCGAATTGGGAATAAATCGTAATTAATTGGGGTAATATTTTTTATTTAGTGTTTGTAATTTTTCTTTAGAATTAAATTCTGAAAATTATGGAGCACAAAAGAAAAAAAGAAATATCAGGACGTCAATTTAAACTCAAAAAAATTGAAACCGAAGCAGTCAGTAAAAAAGTTAGCAATACAAAGACGGACTTTTTAAAGGATGTATTATCATCAACATCAAAAGAAAATATTGAATTTGATGAAGTATGCGTGATAATACGTATCAATACGGAAGTGAAGAGGAAGCAGCTGATGAAAGTGGACGGTCACATTCAGATAGCAGGTTTTTTACTATATTACCTATGTTACTTTAATGCTCCGAATTTTTATCGAAAAAGGATCTCAATCACCGTTTTCTGAGACCCCCCAAATCGTCACTTTTTCAATTTTCTTTATTCTAGAATTTCAAGCAATGGGGAAATAGTTCAACGGCATTGACTAATTTACCTTTTAAAAAAAATAGTTTTTTTTTGTTATTTGAAAAAGATTCATCCAGAAACTGGAGTAATTGTCCAGGGTACTTGCCTTACATAAGATTAGCAAGCTCCATCCAAGTTAATTTCAAAAATGGTCCAAGCTTGATCAAAGATTTAATCTTGGAAACGCCATTAAATGTGGAAATACGAAGCTGGCCTAATGCATTAAAAAGAATAGTTTCGGTAATAAGAATGATAGCATGTCAATGTCTAGCACTTCAAGGATAAACTCTGAAGGGAATTCAAGTCTAAAATCCGATTTACAGCTTAGCCAAGTAATAAGCTCTTTACTTAGCTGCGCAGTTCAGGTCGAAATTGTCAACAATGTTAAACGGTCGAAATACTTTTCAATAATTTTAATTAATTTTAATAATCCTAACAAACTGAATCCATGCTGCAACTGTGCCCCTAAGTCTAAACATTTGTAATTTTTCTAAGAACTTATCATATTGAACCCAATAGGATGGCTTGTTAGATTACAGAACACCTAATACAGATTTCCTTTGTTCAATTCCATTATTTTTGAGATACATGGCGTCAAGGCCACAGGTAAATTGTTAGAAACGTCCTCACTGCTACACTTCTTATGTATAGGAATAATCATGGCGCCCTTTAGAACATCAGTCAAAATGCCACGAGCAAAGGATATGTTTACTGGATAAATTAGTATATTTCGTAAATAGATCTTAAATCCTTTGATAATAATAGTTATTGAATCATCAGGTGCAGAAAAAAAATTTTAAATCGCTTAATTCTATTCATCCACTTCATTTAATTCGGTCACCGGTTGATGATGAAAACCATTCGTGTCCTCGAAACGGCCTCCCCAGATCAATTAATTTATTAAACTTGTGTGGTGCGGAGTGCGCCGATACTTATGTATTGTTCGAAGATCAAAATACCATAATTCCTCCTTACTACAGATATCGATTGTCTAAATTAATTTTTGTTTCAACGCCATATGCAATACTTTCCCGATGCCGCAAAAGGGATGCCTTTTAAATCCCGTATTTGTTATTATAACAGGTAGAGGTATCGGAAAACACGAGTCCGTTTGTTGTTTTAAGTCGGTCGATTCAAAAAGATGGAGAGTTTGTTCAGGACCGCGGTAAGAGAGCCACTATGAAAACATCTTGTGTTTCACCTTTCGCGTCGAGTGTTTTTGACTCTACGCGGGCGTTTTCTTCGGAACCACGGCGTCGTAGGAAAACACATCGCTTTTATTTCGAAAGTATCGCAGCTAAAGAGCCTAAATTGCTCTGGGATCTTTACAAGTGCCGCATAGTATGCTTATAATTAACGGTATAGAAGAATTTTTAAGAAATATTTAATTTTCACCTTCTGAAAGTTTATATGACATTTATATAATGAACGCTCATTGATGTGATGCGGTTGCAAAAGGAATTGCAACCTTTAATGGTAATATAGCGACTTACTACTTTAAAAATGAAAAAATGTGAAATAAGAAACTCACTCCAAGTTTACTTAGTCACAACAATAAGGATCTGCATCCAAATAAAAGCAATTTCGAGATCTTCTTTAAATTCCCTAAGCATGCACTCTAAACTAATTTAATATTTAATGTAGAACTTATAAATACAAAAAGAAATGTACTGATTACTCGTTACAGCTCGCCCGATGATAAGCGATGAGTTCACTGGGCGTTTGTTTGATTATTTAATAATTTAAAAAGAAACAGACAAAAAGAGATAAGTTCAAGTGATATTGCAGAAAACTCGGCAAGTAGGATCCCAATCCTCTCATTTAATGGGGAATATATGATGAAACGTCAAAGTATTACGCAGTACGAATCCCAACATTGTGCTAGCAGAAAGCTACCATTAAAGAAAGATAAGCCACAATCGAAGTATACGTCCGATTTACCCTTGCCGTTACTTGGAATAATTACATCCAAATCCAAAGCATTTTTAACCATTATTGGTTGTTTTCGCTTGTGAACCATACAACTCTACACTTAGAATATATTTTTGTTCAATCTATCTGAAGAACACGGTTAAAAATAGATATCAAATTAGAAACATCAAAATGTTGCAATCAATATGCTTCAACAAGTCATTAGCAAATATTAGGAACAGTAAGGGAACGAGATTAGAACCCTGTAGGACACCAGAAGCAACGTGGCAAATATCGGATAAGGTATGAAAAAATGAGAGATAGAACTGAAACCTCAAAAATACAGTGTTCTATGCGGCCAAAACTATAAAGGCGCTAAAACAAAAACATGCGAGAGATAGACGAAACGGTCTCTCATCATTGCATTACAAATCATAAAACATGCCTTACCCTAATAAATCAAACAGAACTGAGTATGACAACGGTCCGCACCACATTCAATGAGCACATTAGGTCTTATAGGTTCGGTAGAATAGACTTTTGGAACACGTTTTGCGTTTTCGTACTATACAATGGCAAGAGACCCTTGCGTCTATCTTCAAAAATAGGTATTTGTGCCTTTTCGCGAGGTAAAGGTAGAACAGGAATGATACCGTTTTCTTCTCACATCATACAGTCGTACGGTTGAAAATGAACGAATTAATTAATTAAGCTTGTGCAGTGCGGAATGTGCCGATACTTTAGTGTTGCTTACCAAACTCCCTTACCGTCCTTGCTCTGATTATTGTTCTGTATATAAGACGTCAACCTAGCCGTGGTCGGCAAATACTTCAGAGGCGTACTGAAGGAAGGTGCACGTGTTAATAAAAAATTATTACATAAATTTACTTTTCTTTGTAGTTACGTGCTCTAATTTAGATATTAATTTAATAATTTTACGATTACACATCAAGAAAGTTACTAATCCCTACAATGCAAAGAAATCTTTTTAATCGCTGTTATTCCAAGCCGCTAAATTTAATTGTTTAGAAAAAAATTCTAACAAAGAAAGACTTCGTGCAAACATTTAACGGAAAATTGTTTGTTTGTTTATCCGCTAAAGGCCGTTCACGGTCTCCGTCCTCTCGCGAATATGAAAAATCGCAAACGAAATGTTTCCCGCAGTCAATTTTCCATTCAGTCCGTTTCAATTCAAAGCGCGCGACTGGTATAAGCGAAAAACGTCGAGATCAACCGACAAATAAAACCCGGACCCGAAAATACCCCATTAAATAGGGAAGTAAACAACGCTCCAGTATAATGAGACTGTACACAGATATGGGTAGAATCTAATAATTTGAGACAATATTATAAGTAGCACTTATTTCGCAATTAACGTTGAGAGAGAGAAAAAGAAAAGGAGCGTTCACATATCGATATTCGCGATCACGAACGAGTCGCAAGAGACAGAATTTGTAATAAAAGTGAATAATTGCTCAAATACTGGCAAGAGGTTACCAAGTATTGTTTAATTGGATAGATAAATACTGGCATGTATGCGAGTAAATTAGATGCAGGCTAAACACTATTTAGAAAATATTTATTCGCGTGCGTACATATTTACACCATTCACGATCGTTAAAACTGGTTATTTACGGATAAATTGCGGAATGCTTCGCTTTGCAAATAAGGAAATTTCGAAAGGAAAGCTATGTAAATAATATAGCTGTAAGCATTTGGCATTTATAGCAGTTGTGATTAGTATTACATTATTGGTTCGTTTACTATTCGGAAGATGGCAATTGAGTTGCCGTCGAAACGTCAGAGTAGAATACAGAGAGAGTTACTGGTTGTATTTATTCATTTTCTATCGTCACCATGAGGACGCTGGCTCGCTTTTTATTGGAAATGGAGGGAAGTTTTTAAATTCGGCAAAATTTCTAAATTTTAAGTTTGTTATGGACCCGCATGTAACAAATGACGTTCGAGCTCATGTTCTTTTTTTACCTCTAGCACTCTTTATTTCTCCTCGAGAGGGACAAAAACACATTCTCAATGCCACTTTCGATCTTCTATCTAATGGTGTGATCCAAATTTTAGATGATTGTTTCTGCACGTACAAAAATTTATTCTTGTAGCCACAGAATCTGTTTCAAACCGAGTAAATTTACCGTTAAACGGAAACAATTATTTTCTTAATTCAGTTGTGTTGGATTGAATACATTTTGCTTGGTGTGAGAATACAGGTGTTGTCTTTGTGTCCCTGGGTCGACGAAGTTGTCAGGGACAAAGCCATGGTTGGGGTGGAGGTCGATGTTCACCGAGGAGGTTCTAGATTCACATTACTCCTTCTTCTCTGGCGGCTGTCTGGGTGGCATGTCTTTCGTAGCCGCCTCAATTAGGTGAAGGACTTTTTGAATGACTGAAAAGGATCAAGCATCGACCTACCTCTGTGTGAAGTCTGTGTGAAAAGTTTTCAGTGGCAATCGTTATAATCGCTTGTTCTGCCTTGGTTGTCATATAGCATCGCTTTATTGCCCAGAATACTGATGATTCATAAGCTATGAATCACCTTGACAGCCATCAGTAAGCGAAAATACGACGTGTACTCCACTGAAGTTGTACTTTCGCGACTGTCGATATGCGATTGTGTACCTTAAATTTTATAGGTTACGTCTTACACTGCTTTATAAGAAGTCTTAAATGGCCGTGTCTTGTAGTTAATTAATAAAAATAATGAAAACACTTCCTTTTCAATTTCCCCATTCAATCCCGATGTACGTCTCCCTGAATTTTTTTCGGGGTATCAAAGAAGATATCAATTTTTCAATCTGAATAAAAGATTTTAAACGTTTCTTCGTCAATTCCTAGAGATAGTAAAGCTAAAGCATACACCATCGTTTTATCTTCAATGATTATAATGATAATATTATAAAACTGACGGATTCTCTTTGAAACTTAAGTTTTGTACAGAAAAATTCTGAGAGAAACGAAGTTTGTTTTCGGAGCAGACATATATATGTGCGTAATGCCTGCAGACTCGAACTAAACGAAATTTCGAATTATGGAGACACGAACTATCGAGACAAATGAGTTGATCAACGCCATTCATATTTTAGCCAGATTTTACAAACATTGTACAATACCGTTAAAAGCCTAAGAACCGAGCATATATTCGTTCACTTATTTCTTGCATTTATTTTATGTAATGTTATTTAACACAACATTGCCTGCTAGTTGTAAATGTATAACATTTACAGTATGTACGATACTATAATAAAAACATATTCTCTATTCAGCAATATGTTTAGCGTCAGTCTGAGCGCCAAGAAAATATATACTCGGATTGAAGCTGAATTCGTTCAGAAAATTTTAATACTTGGACGGAGAGTACACTTTTCTGCGTTTGACCGTCATCAATTTGCTTATTTCTTAAAGATTTTGATGCCGTCACAAAAGCTTTTCTTTTTTCTCATTTCAACTATGTATAACAAGTTTTTAACGATACGATTTGATTGACGAAGAATACATTTTAACATTGTTGTTGTACACCAACGAAGAGAAACGAGATGTGTTAAATATTTATTATTCATGGAACCAAAATACAACAATAGCGAGTACAGCAGCATTCAGAACGACAACAGCCACATTGTTCAATTTTTCTAGCTCTTGACAGAAAATTGATGAATGTGCAATGTTTACGTTTAACGTGAATTCAAATGGAAACCGACGGGATATTTCGCAGAAGGTAAATTTTGTACCTCATCTGTAACAATAAATAATAAATAAAATAAAAATAGCAATAACAGTAATACCAATAGAAAAGAAAATAATAAAACAACAATTATGGCAAATCAGGAATATTCATGCAAAATGCAAAAAAAAGAAGTTTTAAGAAAAACTGTGGACTGCAAATTACGATTGCGCAAGTTATATGAGAAGTAGTAGGAATTGAACTAACTTTGAACAATTCCGAGCACTCTAAATGACAGAAACGCTTAAGGACACTATAAAACCTAGTTTCACTGATGAACGATTGTGCCCGCTTTCTAGTACTTCAAACAGCCCTTTTTATGGTTTTTCTAGTAATTACCATACATCAATCTAATCAAGATGACGATGTCGCCGTCCATTCGAATCCGCTGGTTATAAAATACACCATTGGTTTTCATTCAATTCTTGTTAAATATGAACATTATACGAATTGGTAAATGGTTCAACTCGATAATTTTCCATCAAAGTGTAGAAAAAATTATAAAATATCTTGTACTCCTTATTGTTGTATTTCAGTCTTACTGCTACGTCAATTAAAGCGCAATTTCAACAATTTTTGTCAACATGTTATTAATTGAAATCAGAAGAAAAACGATTGACGATGGCTAAGGAAAGTAAATGGAAGGTACACCATTAGAAAAAAGATTTTTTTCTGCAAAGCCGAATAAAGGCTTGATTTTCTTTAAATATCAAATGACCTTTGTTGCATGTCTTTTTTCTCTTCGAATTCGTAGCAAACGCTAAATTTAGCTACTCTGCGAAATTTAAATAATAAACAAGATTCCGATTGTTGGGGTCAAAAATGAATCTCTGGTCATTGTTTGCTATCCAAGCTACAAAGCTTAGGACCGTCTCCACATATAAAGAAAAATTTCATCGGCACCTGCGATTGCACGATTGGGTTTCTGTCATAATTTTTGGAAGTGTTATCGTAAGAGTCGTAGGGAAGTGATTCCCTTCAAATTTATCAAGAAATGGATCTGAACAAAATAACATGTGATATCTAACAACTTGTTTCCAAACCAACTGATGTTTACAAAACAAAAATAGATGAAAACACCCCGAAGTTAACATTTCGAAAACTACTAAAAACAGAAGGAGTTCCTTTCTTCTCGACTTCCTTCTTCGACTTACAATGAAGTAATTAGAGGCGGAAACGAACAGAGTACAAAGGATACAAAGTCGAAAAGAAGAGCACCGCAGAAACGAAATTAAAATGAAATTAATTATAAGCGAGGATAATTTGAAATTCCGATCTCGCGATATCGATTGTGTAAGTGTCTTAACTTTGTTAGATTTGCTAATGAAATGTAAGGAGCAAAAAAAAGGAAAGATTCGAATATTAGCCTGTTTAACGAACTGTACCTCGTTTTCGTACGTTTTTAAGCAAATTTACCGAAGCCAAAGGGAGCGCCGTGGTATCTCTTATTCTTAGCGTCATCGAATCTAAATAGAACTAAATTAGCGACAGACGATGTGATTTGATGGAAGTGGTATTCGTCTTAATATTCGCAAAAATCGAAGGCATTTTTTAAAATGTCGACAAATAAAATGATTTATATTTTATGAAGGTACTAAGATGTTTTTGCCATTAGTTCTAACAATCTTAATTCGTGTAAATAATCAACCTTTTTCAAAACCTGAAGAATATTTTAACAACTCAACAGTTGCTAAACATTTATGACTCTTATGTAGCAAGTAGACTAACTTATGTTATTAGCTTTTGGGGAAATTCAACATTAGCAACTAACGTTTTTACGAGCTAAAAGAAGATTACTCGTTGTATTGCCGGGCTTAATCCATTAAAAAAAATAAAGATCTCTAACTTCCCGGTAAGCATTAGGTAAATCGGAAAAATTGTGTGAACGGATGGTATTTATGAAATTGTCCTTGGAACAAAATCAATAGTAGAACGAAAGGAAACGAATTTTGAAATAAGCTGAATTTAGCTGATTTATTCGCAAAGAATTATCATTGAAGAGGTGGTTAAATTTGAGTGCATAAAATAAAATTTTCCCAAGAAAAAGTACTAATAAATTTATTTTTATGCCAAAAATTAGAAACATCGCTGATGCTTGGGGGCCATCTTTGTGCACCGGCTACTATGTCGCCATAAAATTCTTGAAGATATGCAAATGTTTGTCGAGCCGTATAAGCCGTCGCATTATCATGCTGAAAACGTTTGTCGATAACGCTCAGCATTTACAATTTCCTCAAAACAAAATAGGTACTACTATTCGCTGTCTTTAACAGGATGTTTCATGATATTCATACGTATTTTCTATTGGCTACATGCAACGCTTCCTGCCTTAGGAGAGCGCTTGCCAATTCGATAGATATCTATCATCGTCAAACTCTTGATGTGGGAAATTAATACGAAGCTCCTCAACACACAAGTTCACGAAATAAACACACACCCACTTCATCTATGGGTGACGCTGACAACAGATAACCTCTTAGACGTTAGTTTGTAACATTACAACAGATTAACAAAAAACAAACAAAAGAATTCTTAAAGTAACTGATGATGCTAAGAGATTACTCGAAACTGACGAAATCCTTTTACGACACAACGGTTAGAAATATTTCAAGAAATTGTGATTTAGCAACAGGACAAGTGCCAAAAATATTTCGATCAACTAAATATCATCTCTATAAAGCACAATAGGTGCATGAAAATGGCATTGATCGAAGACATCAGTTCTGCGAGCAAATAATTGAAATGAAAAATGAAAATTTAGATTTCATCTGACATATTCTTTTTCTGATGAAGCTCACATCAATTGTCGGCGATGGAATTTTAGGGCCAGAACTGATGAAATTCAGTTACGCAGGTGCACCTTCTAACTGTATAATCGCTGTTCGTCAGTTTCTAAATAATAAACGGTTTAGAAAGGGAAGGCATATTAAGCGGCCACATAGTTCACCTGACAGAGTTTTTCTTATGGGTTTACTCCAAATCCAAAAATTGTTTCATAGATCCCACACATTGGACGAATTAAAGGAAACGGATACGTCAAAAAATGTTACTAATAATAACTCGGGAAGTTTAAAAAAATGTACAACAAATAATAATCTTTCGTCTCGGGGAAAGCATAGAAGTAGTGTCTACTGTTTAAGCTCTGTCTACGTCCCATTATAACCTATGGTTTATTGGCTTGGTTATCTGTGGCTCCTTATCAACTGAAAAGGCTGGTGACATTACAATATCAAGTCACTGGAATGATAGTTGGGAATCTCTGGTTCATACAGAACGTTCAGCTGAGGACCCACTTTCAGATTCCCAGTCCCACACAACATTTGGGGGACTGACTAAAAGTCGATGGGCTAACTCGTTGCTCACGGGAATTGTCGAAGAAGCGCAAGTCTGTCCACCACCTCAATGTCACGATATCAGCATACCGGACAGGATAGTTTGGAGCCATACTAATCGGTTAGGAAGGCCTAGAAATGTTCGAATTTGCGGCTTCTTAGTGATCAAGATGCTTAGAGATTAGAAGTCTGCTTCTAGAAAATAATGTGGTCACAGAGGTAAATGGGCAAAACTCTAAACATCTGTTGTAAGCGAAAAATATTAGACCCCTGAGGTATGCTTGAGGTAATGGCGAAGATTCTTGATGAAAAGCACAGATATGTCAACAGACTTGTTTTTCTTTAACGGGCAGATGGTTTACATCCCTCCAAAAGTTGTAGTTGAGTGTAATAAAATGAAGCACATTTACAAATGATAATACCGCAATGGATAACGTGCTTCACTTGGCGACCATTATGTATTAAACAATATCTTAGTTTGTTATAAAATTGCACTTGGAAGTTGAGTACAATTTTGTAAGCATTGTTCAATTCACTAAATCGTTTGAATGAAATAGAAAAAGAAAAAGCCCAACTACATGTTCACCATGGCGTGAACTGTTAATTAAGGTAATCTATAGTTGATAACATAAAAGATCTTAAATAGTTGCCTGTCTGCTTTATCCTTCCATAAAGGTAGCTATCCCATGATGTGAACTAATTATTTCGTGTATAAAGAAATTAAATACGAAGCCACAGAAAAGGAAATGCCTTTCGGATTATAACCCAGTTGAAAAGTAATAAAAAAAAAAGTGTTATTCCACGAACGTTGATGATAAGAAGCAGCGATAAGGCGCGTTATCAGTGGAATACCTAGCTTATCTCTTCGCTAGTGGTACAGTTTATTCAAAATAAGAACTAAATTACATACATATCACCCATATTATGTACATACAAGCGTACGTTAATTAAAATAAATCCGCATGCAATGATTTTACAGCAGAATTAAAAAATCTTATGAATCGTATGAATACATCTCTTCAGTCAAATATCTGTGACCATAAGTTAATATAGTTGACAATTAGTCGCTTGGTTAGTAAATATGTACAGTTCTGCTAATTCTATTAACGTGTAACGATAAAGCAAACAAATCTCTAACGCTGAACGCGTCCATTTGTTATTAAGAAATCTCATGGAATTGTTCAGTATGATTGGAATATCATGTACGTACTACAAATAGCAACTTAATTATAGCGATTAGGTAAATAAATTTCGAAATATGAGCAAATTATTAGGTTGTGAATGCTGCTTGATTAATACTTCCCTTGATAATTTCATATACAGATTAAAACTCAGTTCCATGGTCGTACCTCCTCTCTACCGTTCCGATTATATCCGATCAAGATAGGTGCGACCATAGGACCGGCTCCCAGTCTGTATATCTCGTCGTTTTATTTATTATGAACATTAATATGCGTAAACTGGTTAATACATTGTTCTTACTTTTAAAACAGTAACAATGAATAATGAAATTAATTCATGATACTAGGGACGTTGCGAACGTTTATAGCGATGAGAGAATGGGTCAAGAAGTTGGTGTCATTTCTAAGAAGAATAGAACCAAAAAACGATGCATTGAAAGAAGAACAGAAAATTTATCAATTTAAATCTAACTTTAGTCAAATTTAGCAACGTTAAGATAATTCATTTAAACTCGAATTTAGTTTGGGGATTGGCCAGAAAGCTATCAAAAGCGCCATAGTATTTCAAGGCGAAATAGTAGCAGTGCTGGGGCATATAGAAGAAGTACACTCCCCGAAAAAAACTTAGACGCGGTAAGACGTTTTACGGGTTTTAAGGGTTACAACATTTCTTTGCGGAACTTGCAAGATCTCTAATTAAGTTTTTATTCATAAAAGCAAAATAAACTTAAAAATGTCTCCTCGAGTAATATATGAACTAAATAATAAATTATTACTCCAATGTTTAAACAATTTCTGCAACAAAAATTTAGACGCTCTGTTGCAAATGTAAAACAAAAATCAACAAATGAGTGATCAGTAATGCGTAGATCCTCCATTGTGTTAATCACTTCCAATAGTCTGTTATTAATAGATTTATATAAATTTAACACTTTATTTACTTTACAATTTAATATTTTGAGGGATATTCTGCCATTCAGTCACTATTGAAGTTTTCAGTTCCAATACCGTGAAATATTGACGGCCTCCGCCATAAACGCGACGTGCCAATTCACCCCACGTTTTCAATAATGTTTAAGGCTAGTGACCGTGCCGACCACTGTAAAGTTTTAATCTTTTTCTCTTTAAACCATTCAGTAATGGTTTTTTGCTTTATGAATTGGCGCATTATCTTGCTGAAAAACAAAATTGCGCCCGGCCCAAAACGTAGAAGATTGTCACGCAATAAGTCTTTATACGTCACAGATGTCATTTTGTTTGTGCAAAACAGTATCCCACTTTTATCGCGAAATCCAATCGCTGCCCATATCATCACAGATTCACCCCCTAATTGTCTGATCATTTTCACTTTTGGTGCCTTTCTCAGATCATGATAATAATGCGAGTACCCATCCGGTCCGTCCAAATTAAAACGTTTCTCATCGGAAAATATAACTTTTTCCCATTGTTTCTTCCAGGATACGTGCTCTTCGGCAAATCTCAACCTCGCTTCTTTGTGTTTCGCCGAAAGTGGCGGTTTTCTCAACATTTGCTTCCGTGATATTACCGGTGACGCCTTTAAAATCCTTTGAACATTACGCACGTGCGTTTGTACCCCGCCTGTTCTGCAATAACTCTCGCCGACGCAGAAGAATTGGATGCACACCGCAATATCATGCATTTATGCCGCTCACTTACAGCTTTCGGTCGCCCCTGGCCTTTTGGTTTGCCGTAATTTTCCGGATCTTTTAGGAAATTCCTAACGGAATGATCGCTTCTTCGTAACCGACGAGCAATTTCCTTCTTATTAACACCATCCTGGTGCCAGGCTAGAACTTTACCCCTTTCTATCAAGGATAATTGCTTTTTTCTACCCATATTGCAAACACTTTATAAAATATAATTTCTCGTGGTGAAATGTGTACACTTTATCAGCACAACCACTGCATATAAAGAGAAGTATCAAATTAAAACATTTTTGCTTATATTAATGTAATAAATGCACAGGGTCTAAATTTTCGTCGCATTTAAAATTCCTATCTTGATCTGGCAAAATCTCAATTACCCCTCATAAAGAAATAAATACCCAGAAATATCTATAAATGGACTATTTACATAACAAGTACTAATAACCCTCATTTACATTTTATATAACGTCTATAAACTTTGTTTCGTAAATAGAAACGACACCGCGTCTATGTTTTTGTCGGGTAGTGTAATGTAGTTATCTGCTTGCCAGTAAGCAGATAACTATTGATCTATTGCCATCTATTCAGACACCCAAGCAGCAATAAGAGCGCTAGACTCCACACAGACGAATTCGAAACTGGTGTGGGACTGCATGAATACATTCAATAGGTTGGGAAGCCGAACTAAGGTTGCACTAGCCTAGGTACCAGGACACGAAGGCCACCGAGGGAATGTAAAGGAAGACGAGTTAGCCCCAAGAGGCTCGTCAACTGCTAAAAATGGAACAACAATGGAAAGATAAGAAACCTCAAGACTGGTGGAAGATCATTTCACTGTATACTCAAGAAGCACATGAGCGACATGAGCAATCTGGGCCTGACAGAGGAAACAGCATGTATATTCGACCAGGTGGAAGAAGAGACTGCCGTTTATGTGCTGTGCGACTGTTTAGCATTAGCAGGAGTACGGGTCTCAGAAATGGGCTCGGAATACCCAAGAGCCGAAACCTATGTAGAGGGATCACTCACAAGACTACTAAATCTAGCAAAGAAAAGAAAGCTAATGTAATTGATCTAGTGAGAGCGGAACCACAATAGATCTGAAAAGGTCGCAGTAGGATAGTCAAGAACCACCTCGAGTAGTATTATTCTAAAGAGTTTAAGGGTTATCTTTTGGCAAGATTTTGTAATTGTCATTAAGCTCAACGACACACTGTATCTAGACCTCCAGAAGACCGCAGACCCATTGAAACAAAACTTAATTTTCTTACTACGTTGAAACTGTTGCGACCTTATGACATCTGTAAAAAGAGGTGCAGCAGATTTAATATATGTAATGCGTATTAAACCTCAAAGTGGAAGCCATTAGTTATAAACGTGGAATACAGTAAGACTCATTTTTAATGACAATTTCAAGTCGAATGTTTTGTTGGACCCTAAGGAATTAATACTTCCAACGAGTCAATTCCATAGCTCATGGAGCATTACAAACAACGAATCTCTTACATGACTATTTTGATAACAAATCAATGAATTTTTTCATACCTAAAAAACACAGTTTTTAGGAATACTCAGTACAAGAACTTACCGAAACAATCCAAAATCTTTGTGACATGAAAACGCCTCAATATCTCGTCAACGCATTTCAAAGCCTGAAAGCCCGAATAAGGATTTGTAACGAAACCGAAGGAACATTTACTACAATTATTTGCTTTATTTTGTCTTTATTTTTGCTAGGAAATAATTTTTTTATTATTCTAGTTTTAATACTATTGATTATTGATATGATTAGTTCAATAAAAGTTTCGATAAGTATGTTTTCGCAAATATCTCAAATTAAACGATATATACAGCGATTTTGATTGTCATTGTGATAGCAGTAATTTTTAAGATTAATTTCACAAATTTACCCATGTTACAATAATTAAATTAATAATGTAGAATCATGCTCATTAAAAATATATAACATGAGATCCAGTTATAAGCAGTCTAGCACTTGAAATGTAAGTGCTCAAATAATAATTTTTATATCTTAATCGCCGTTTTAAGCTTCAGATCGGAGATCAGAGATATATAATACAAAAAAAACTATATCATTAAAGTAATTCACTGCGCGCTTCGAAACTTCAAAGATATTTCTGAGTTCTTTCACCTTTTATTCCTTTGTGATTAAAATACTAATGTTCGACATTTGTATACTGTATATACTGTATTAGTCATATATTTTTGTATTACACGCTCAAACCTCAACCCATTTACGAAACAATTACGAAAAATATTCAATCGGAGTCATCCTAACTGTATGCTAATTTTGTATGAGCATTTTAAAAGAGATTGATTTATATTCCGTCATAGTTTCACTGATATTTGCTTAAAGCAAATTGCGATCTCCAAGTGTGAAGTAGCTAAGAATACAAGGCAAGTCGCTAAATTGTTTGTCAATAAAATATTTATTCAAAAATTTTAGAATGTTGTCTAAAGCAAAACTATGGTTTCTGTCAATATTCTAATATTTATCCACACTTACTTCGCAAATATTCAATATTTGGAGGAATGTTTGGATAGAAAATATTTTTATTTAATAAATTCCAGTCACATAAAAAGATATATAAGTAGTCAGTGTTAATTTTTTGCCATAAATCCGTGAGGTTTGGTTCTGGACATTATTAAATTAATTTATTTTTAGACTAAGGTTAATTTGTTAATTTTTGGTTGTGAAAAATTACAAAAATATCTTTTATTGCGAAAAAATAAAAGGAATATTTTCGACCGTGACAGGATTCGAACCTGCAATCTTCGGATCCGAAGTCCGACGCCTTATCCATTAGGCCACACGGTCGTTATCCTGGAAAATAATGAGGATTCTTTTCCAGGATAAGGATAAGGATAAAATCCTTGTTTCTCCTTTAAGATATCTTCTAAAATGTTCTCTTGGATCTCACGTGCAAATAAACCATTGTTATTTATTATTATTAATATTGTTCTCTAAATGCTTACATAATCATCTATATTCAACAATGCACGTCCTTACAAAACATGCAATTTTTAAACAAACTCCTTTTTGGAGTCATTAAACTTCTTTTATATTTGAACACTTTTGAAGATTCTCTTTACGCTTTGTGCAAGCCATCGCTGAAGTTTACCTTAAAGAAATATCTAATGCAGAGAATAAAAATTGTACCATATCTTTAATTTAAATTAATTATACTAACAAGAAATTGATGAAAACTCTAATTCCTACATGACTGCTAAAACATCCGTGATGTCATAATATTTATTTGCATATTTTTAACCTCAAGATATTCTTGTGCAAAGAAAACGACGTGACACTTAGCAACCTACGAAATATGGAAACAAACTACAAGATTAAAAAAATAGTAAAATTAATTCCTAGGTAAGAAATTAAATTAAAATTAAATTTAAAAAATATAACAATCCAAAATTTGTTGTTATGCGATAGTCGAGAAGGAACTAAGATGTTTTATATTTGGATATAATTTTACGAATATTTCTTTCTTTGAAAATTTTTAAACAAACACAGTAGAAGCTAACGCATTCTTGAATATATTGTACATTTCTACGTAGGTCAAAAAAGGATAATGATGAAGTGAAAAACGATGTTTGATATTGCTTTTCTAAAAACTAGCTTACATCTAATAGTATTAGTATCATTGGGCAATGGCACAAATGCCCTTAGTCACTGTGACCTTAATACAACTATTGTAACAAAATGCCCTTATATGTGTTAGAGTAGGTGAAGGCTCTTAGTAAACCTTAGTATCACTCTAAAATCGTCATCCTTCAGTTCAGTAGATATCAGAAATAGTTTACTGATGCGACTGATGGCAACACATTTGTTCTGCCATCTCCTGATCTTCTAGGCATATACGACAGATTTAATTTTCAGCTTTTCCTAGATTGAATAGGTAATGTTTTAGGGCTGCATGACTTGTCAGAAATCCCGCCACCAATCTAAGGACCTCTTTGCTGAACGATAGTACTATTTTTGCTATCTCCGGCGAATCTGATATGAAAGCTTTCGCCTATTTTTCTCCTGAAACATTTTCCCAGTACGAGGTCCTCCCATGCTTTAATTACTTGTTTTATGTGTCTCTCTGGTAGGCCACAGATGGGTTAGGATCTACGAAGGGCATATTCGCTGCTAGCTAGCTTCATTACCTTCGATCACCTGATGGATTGGGACCCATCGCAAAGTAACGTAGTTTTTGTGTAAATTGTGTACACATTCGTGAATCAGACCAGATTCGTATGAACAAGCTTTGATAGCCTTTCAAGGTTCTTTATGGCGCACAAGTTCTAAGCAGAGAGCTTAGAACTTGGTGTAGAGTCCTGTAGGCATTTTAAGGTGGTAGTTAGGCCTACTAATGCCTATACCTGTTCCAACAATTCCTATTCTTAAGCCGTTCGTGTACCATGCCAGGGTACCTTTTTTGCTTTGAGGCAGCGCGAATGCCCACTTAGTACGGCTTTCAATGATCACTTTATAAGGCTGATCAAAATTATATTGCATAGGGATCATATTCTCCGCAATGTGCATCAGATAATTTATGTTGGGATCAAGAATTCTAAGATGCCCTTTAAGATTCCCAGACTGCAATCGCCTTATTATCACAATCTACATCTAAGAAAGCAAAAGAAATTTGACATATTCTACAAAAACAGTTACATTTACAGTTTTAGCCTTTTTACAATTTCCAAAAGCAAGTTGGCTTCCCTAACTTTGAATTACATTTACCTAAAAATCTAAATGTGCTTTTTCATAAATTTGAGGAAACCGCTTTTAAGTTTTTTGGCAGTAGCTAAAATGCTTTTGTTCACAAAGATGATGACACCCTTAAATCCATCCTTTGCAATTGGGGGTCTTTTAATGAAGACAGTTTGTAATCGTTCTATTTTTTTTTTAATTTTTTGACCACATATTCTACTTTAAAGGTTTATCAATTTCATTTTTAATTCATATTTGTTTTGTAATAATGTTTCCCTCGTCTTTCTCGTATCTAATTAATACACTCAAAGCTGTTACTCATTTTTAAATGGATAAATCCACAACAACGAAATATACTCAACTATCACGAAATAAAACAAACAAATCAATATAATTTAAGCGGATTTTAATGATCGACATGGTAAATATTCTAAAAGACAAACAACTGACCAAGTGCATATTTTCAACAAATATTTGTCTCATGCATTATTGCAGGATCTAGCCTCGATAACAAGGCCAGCCATATCGCATAGAACTTTAAACTTTGGAAAATACGCCATACGGTTATCGGTCAATAATACGAGAGCAAGCAAGGCTGCTGTCCATTTTATGGGGTTGTTTTGGTACTTTTTCATATACATGCGACCTTCGAACCCGAATAACAACATGACTCACATACGCAATTGGTTACGTGTTATTGTTCTGGTTTAATTCCCTGAATTTGGAAATAATTTGTTTTTAATATGTTGTTTATTATGGATGAGAAAATTCGGAAGGAATACTGGAATTTAATTTGATAATTGCCTGAAATATGAAGCCGTAAACAATCTCATAAAACTTGCGAAGTTTATAATTAATGAAATTCTTAATCGATCTGTAATTAGAATAGAAGTAGTAAATAATCTTCTTGTTTCTGAATGTTAGATTTCTGAAAGTTTAGATTTCGGTATCAATATTTACTCCGGGCCAAATTGGGTTTAAAGATAGGAACCAAATATTTTCAAATTTACCAATTTCAAATTAATCAGTGAGAGGTTTATGAAGGTGATTTCATTTTATTTACTAGTCTAAATGTTATGTTTTCAATCAGGTGTTAAAATAATATTTTTTAAACGAAAGAATCAAGGAAAGCTTAAGTAAGCACAAAGGATTTTAACGAAAAACTGTAATAATTGCTGAAAAGCTCAATTTACAAATTTTCAAATAGATTTCAATATAACGCGAAAATAAACCTTTTCATCAGAAAATCTATACTTGAATCGAATTCTCACATTTTTTTACATACATAGATAGAATGTTAAAGAAAAAAGGATGTTAAAGTTGCTTTTTCTTCCTCACAATCAATCCACAACTATGCTAAACGTAACTACTTGTACAGACTTTTTAATACAGAATTTTAACAAAACAAAAAGAAATTCTAAATTTTAGAATATTTGTAGCTGAAATCAGAATTAGTAGTTAATGATAATAACAATAATAATGTGTTGAAAAGTCCGTAATTTATGGACCCCTCAGCACATGTACATGTTAGTACAAAATATTAATAATAATAGTAATAATAATATTAATAGACTTTATTTCAAAGCCCAGAGCAGTTTGAAATAAGTCAGAGAAAAGGTACAAGACAAAAATGGAAACAATGTAATTTCTAAATTGAAGAAAGAGAAAAAAAAAGTAGTTACACAATGGGTCGAAGTCACTGTAGATATATTAAATAAAGCAATCGAAAAATCCATGAAATGAATAAAAGCATTTGGATAATAACCAAGATTTTAATGTTTTTCTGAATTGATTTAAGACGTATACTTTCCAATTATCCGGAAGACTGTTATAGATTTTTACTCCAAGAATGTCAACACAATTGGCTGTTAATTTTATATTATGTTTCATATAATGTATCTTAGGATGCCTTATGCTATAATCATGTTACGCATTGTTAGTCTCTAATATGTTATTCTTATGTTTGTGAATATAGGAAGCAGCTTCTAAAATGTAGAAATATGGTTAGAATTTTTGGAGAGACGAAGTAGTTTGTACAAGATGTTAGTTGACTGATGCCAGTAATACATCTAATTGCAGCTTTTGCTTAAGGAAAACTTCATTGGTAAAAGGGCTAGATCCCCCAAGAAGAATATCATATAGTAATCGAGAAATTCAGAGAAATATACAGTTCTTAAACAGTCAATTCACAATGATTGTCTTACGTGCCTTAATTTTAAAATTATTGCATTTAGTTTCGAGGTTAAAGACCGACCATTTCAGCGACGAAGCTAGAGTTACTCCCAACAACTTAACCGAACTAGAATGATCAATAATGTTGTTTGTAATCTGTAAATTTGGATAGGAGTTAATTTTCTAATTTTTTAAAATAGAATGTACTTAGTTTTATCAAAAGTCAGCGAGAGTCATTCGATCTAGCATGTTATGTGCAACACTCTGAACATTCTAATCATTGCCAGTACCTAGTATCTCGTCTGCAGAACACATCACACTGTATAAAATGAAATAATGAAAATCAAAACTGGTCCAATGACGGATCCCTGTAGTACACCCATATTGCTCGGTAAAAACGAAGATCTGATCTCGTGTTTCGTGTTCAAATTCATTATATTGATCTCGACAAAGTGGATCCTATTGGAGAGATAGTAAATGATCCAATTTGCCACATTTCGTCTGAATCCCAAACAGTTAAGTTTATATAGTAACAAATTGTGCTAAACACAATCAAAGGTTTTAGTTAGATCGCAAAGTATACCCATGGGGCATGACCTATCTTCAATGCTGCGAACTATATTGGTAATGGAGCGGTGGTTGTGGATTTGTCAGCTCGGAAGCCGTGTTGAAAAGAGGATAAAACTATCTATGCGATTAAGCATAGCGTATTCAAATAGCTTAGAAAAAGCTTAGAAAAGGATGAGGATTTACATTTCAGTAAAAAAAAGTGGAAATGGAAATTACCCAATAACAATAGTTAGGAAGCTGGAGGCCTATGTCATTGTGTCTGCCTTTGATATTTTGTATTAAAGGCGCTGTGCAGTTCGCAAATGTGTGGAAGGCAGACGTCCAGATTGCTGCATTCTTTATAATAACAGTTAAAAAACATGAAAAGTAACTCTGCACAAAATATAAAACAAAAAATAACTATTAAATCATTTCATTTACTTTTTTCTTGACATTCCTGTCTTAGTAGAGTCTCTAGAAGAATATAGAAAAGGATGTAAACATAGAGGTTACATGATTCTACAACCAGATATTCGGATTCTCTATTTCCTACTTTAAATTTACTACATTATTCACTTATTACATGTTAAAATTTTCTCCCCCTACTTTCATCTTCAGTATCTGCTATTTCATGCGAAGTGGATTCTTTATCTGAAATTATATTTAGTAGTCTTGTAATTTTTTAATTTAGAAAGAATAAATTTGGTACGTAGGCTTCTGGTTGGAAACAAAAAAATACTATCGAAACCTTTCGGAACCTGCTCATACAAAATTGTCCATTCCCAATTTACTCTGTTGAGGATTGGTTTTCCAAAAATTATGAAAATATCTTCTTCTTCTAATTGGGAGCTTGTATATTTTCCTAATCCAGATTTATATGCTTTAGAGGCTCCAGTACGCGATGAAAGATTATGTGAAGTTTCGGTGTAACATTGATAACGCCAAAACACACATTCACTTCTTTTTTTAAAGCTTTTAACATGTTTCAGACATGCCAAAGGTGCAATGCTCCAAAGGTAATTATGAAATTTTGATGAAAATCGGTGCATTTTCTATATCAGGAAATTCTTTAATGGTAAATTACCTTCCAAAATCAACATTGAAATTGTCTGCCTTTTTTATTTTTAACCTTTTTATAATTATTAAAACTATTAGACTTAGAGGCGGATACGATGAAGAAGTTTCATATTTATTCTTTTTAACAGATTTACAATATCGTATGTTGCTTTTTAATACAACACTATCTAGATGGAGGAAGTAATGTTTCTTGCCTTTTATAATATAACTTTAATACAATTAACACAATCTGCCTGACGATGAAATGATTTTATTTTTCGTACCATAACTGGAAAAAAAATTACTTTTAAACGCAGCAGGAACTTATTTTTGGAGTTAGGCCAATTTAATTCAACAACAACGAACTCAGTTCTTTTTATTCATCAACTTCTGTTAAATAATGAAATCATTTAAAACTTACTGCCGCCAACTCCCTAACTAAATGACGTTAAAACTAAATAAAACACATAAAATAGATTGCCTTAAACTTTTTCAAAATACATCGAAACTTATTGCAAAAAAATATGTCCTCAGCGCTGTAAGAGAGCATATTACTAGATATGCACGCAGATTTTATTTAAAAAGTTTTTTATACAACTGGTTAAAACAATTTTGTTTATTAATATACGATTGTAGTAAGCATTGTCAAATAAACTCGGGGTCCTTCGCAAAAATCGCGCAATTTCAAAGGCTGGGCATGTTATTTTCAACAAAAACAAGGTTTTCTATACTGCTTATACACGCTTTTTGTAACGCAAAAATTCTGCTTGCTTCGACAGACACACCCAGAAAATATCGCCGTATCGCTTCTTTATCGTGGTAAATATTTTATCATTGCAGATTACAATTTTGGGATCTTGTATAAAATAATCAAATTTAGTATTTGTATTGATTACGTTCAAACTTAAATATTTTTTGAGAACCAGCTCCCATAATTTTCTAAGATTATTAATGCTTCATCTTCTGATTAATCTTTATTTCAACAATTATCACCGAAGAGTCAGCAGCATATTATAGATTTCTCAAATGTATTTGTTTTATTTATCTGTAATCATTTATACTCTATTTAAGAAATAAAGTCACTATTATTATTATTATATTTAGATCTTGGACAGATCGTTACATTATAATAATTGATAATATTGTTATAATTATACGTAATTGTGGATACAGACTGCGCAGCCGTTGTAACAGATTATGTTCCTTGCACGGCCGGAATATAGCTCTACTCTCATCGACATTGAATGTATTATCTATCCCAACCTGCCTTGCACTATTAGCGAAAGTTGGGCAATTTTCTTATCCTTATCCAGTATCGTGATGCTGTCCAATGTCTGTTACCTTGTAATGCCCATCGCTGGACTTCCAAATCATGAATAATGGCGCTTGAGTCAATGCTATTTATAAACCCATTATATACGAAATTTTTAGCAACTTTTCTCCTCACGTACCGCCTCTGTTTATTTCGTCTCCTACTTAGAAAGAAAAAGTAGGAAGAAATCATGGCAACTCGTCTTTTTTTCTCACATTTCCAATACGTAACAACTTGTATTCTAAAGTTTCAGTACCTCTTTCTTCTGGTATACACTCTTCTTTTTCAGCTTCTTTGCTTCTAATTCTTCTTCCCGTGTGAGCGTATATACCCCGTCTACGAATTCTACGGAATGTGGTCCGTGCTGCTGCAAAAATTCTAGGGTTGTATCAGTTTCTTGTGAGCATGAAGATGGATGTCTCTTATTATGTCGTGCAATTCGATTTCGTTGGTGTCCCATTATTATTATTATTATTATTATTAGCAACTTTGAACGTTACTATCACCAAACATTTATAGCGACTGCTTTGGAATAGCTGTTTTGAATGGTCTCTGGAGTAACCATGTTCCAGGCTTTTTAAATAAAATAGAGCCTAGAGAAAAATGCTAAGAGATTTTGAAGTCTTGAGGCAGAGAAGACATCGTCCTTTTTTTTTAAAGAATATGTTTTAGAATCAAATTGTAGTAAAAAAAAGATTGAATTTTCCTTTGGTCCACAGACTAACAACGGGATGTCGCGTTTGGGAGCAGAAAAATTATTTTAATTTAATTTCAGCTCGCTTGGATGTCATCCAGCATTATCCAAAAAAAGCAACATTTTTCGATTTTGAAAACCCATCCGTCTGTTCAGGTCCAGAAGCTACTCGGTCTTGTAGCTCTTGTCATCCACTTTTTATTTGAAGTACATGTAGCCGGTAAACTAGCAAGTGGCACATTTTTCACCTTTCAATGTTAGAGTTTTATCAGGTAAAGCTCGAAATCTGCATTGTAAATGTTTTTGGTGTACCCGTCCGAGCAACTTTTCCAAAAACCGTTCCACATCTTCTTGATTTACGTTCGGTGAAGATGCATTTGAAGCTATGTTATGCCCCTCTCTCCATTTTCGCAGCCAGCTATCAGATAATTCGTAATCCTTCCGGGATGTGTGGAGATGTGGAAAAAATAAAGAAATCAAGCGACCAAATAAATAGGAGTCTACTTATTGAAACTAACACAATAACAATTAGATACATTCCAATAGTTCGTACAATAATGAAAATTTACAATAATGTATTACACGGGACCACGATTAAAATTGGTATCGAGAAATGAGTCACAGATATTAAAATGTTGGGAAACTCGGACTATCAAATTTTTAGGATCATAGTTTCACAATATATAAAAGGCGTGAATGTCTTTATTCTAACACTACTTGACATATTATTCTCCATACAACATACAAATAAGGAATTAAACTCAAGGGATGAAGAAGTTCGTTTTACCGGCACAGTTTTAAAAAGTGCGCAAAATGGTACATGGGAGTCTGCAGTCGTTGCATTTTAATATTGGAAATGCGGACTTGTCCGCCAACATGGTACTTTTCGCGAGGTTAGCACTAGTTATAAAAATTAAAAAATTAATCATGAGAAAACGAAGAAGTAAATGAGCCAATATGTATATATTTTTGCTTGTAAATTAATAATAAAATTCGAACTAAATGAAATGCTTCGAATATTATTTATGAAATCTGCACTTAGTAATTCCATACATAGAATACAGCATGTGTAGTATATGTAGTTAAATATTGTTAATCAATGTTTTCTGTTGTAAATATTATTTATAACGTTTTACTTATTGTTAGCAAGGTAGAAGCAATACATTAACGCAGTAATACAGTTTATAGGTTGGAGACCTTAGAAAATTAAACTCGTTATCGCCTATTATATATAAAAGTATTTTAATTTTATAAGGCAAAAAATACTGTTTATTGATTATTTTTTAATTTCCAAGAAATAATTATTAGCAAATTAAAAAATAACCACAAAATAATTAAACCACTTGTTAAGAAAGCTTGACAACCCACCTCGTTTGCTTTAATTAAATTTTATAATAAGATAGGAAACAACACACTAAAATTAATTTGATTCCTTCCGACGAACAGTGGATCAGAAATCAGAAATGCGATATTAAAAAATTTTAATTGCTAAAAGCAAGAAAACAATTTTTGAATTAATATGTTGTTTTTTCGCCAAACTTTTCATACTTTAATTCTGGAGCTTTGGCTTCTACAAGTGATTCTGAAATAATTTCAAGCACTCGAAGCATACTTTATCAACCAGTGCTGGTCCTGCGTAGGCGGTCTGAGTTCTGCCTATGTTGAGTCTAAAATGTTCAAATTATTAGTTCACTATCCGATTTAAAAACTTCGTGCAAGCAATAAAGACACAAGAATGGTGGTAAGCTGATGCTTTGAAAATTTACTCTGCTTTTGTTTCACGCAGCTTCCACACACCAACTAACGTTTAAAGTTTAAAAATCATTAATGCGAATGGAAATCTCAGGAACATGACCCGACTCAATCTTGCCGTGGCTAATGAAGTAGCTACAAATATAAAAATGGGAATCGCCGAAAGTTGACATGATCGTGGGTGAAATACCACTGCTAGAGAACAAGCTACGCTTTCGTCTGTCCGTTTTCGAAGCTTCGCTTCCGCTCCTGAGGTCGTTTTATGTCTGTCAGGGAAAATTACTCTGCCCACGTCCATCCGATAGAGCGCCCGCTCGTCAGGACGAATTTTACATTGGTTCCAAAAATATTGTCCGGTCGTGAGCGTTGTCCGCCTGTGAAAATTGCCCGCAAAGAGGACCTTCACTGTATGTACTTCCTTGTCTCATTCACTTCGCCAAAATATATGACAAAATTTTGGTATATTTAATTTCTTTTTTCTTTGCTGCTTAATGAAATTTATTGAAGCAAACAATTTTTCTCTGGAAACGTTTTTTGTAATTCTTCCCGTTAGCAAGTTAGGCACATAGACAAAATGGAAAAATTCCAATTTTCAAAAATTCATTTCATCTACTCAGAATATTTTTCCACCGAAGTACATGCCCATAATTTTTTGAATTTCCAGGTTTGGGGCCATCTCTTATGAGTTTAATGGGTGCTAAAATGCAAAAGACAATTTTAATTTAGAACATAAAGGAAGGTACTTAAATTCTTCTGCGACCTGTGATCAATCACATCGCTCCGAGATGGGCGATCGGCTCCTTCTGCCATAGATCATCCAACAATCATTTATCATCACAATAATATTTCATTATTAATTTGAGAGTATTTGATGCATAACTCCGTAAAAAATACGAAAAGAGAAAACATTTATTATATTTTACATTTGACAAATACAAAGGGTTGAAATCCATCAATGCAAATCGAAAATTGCGCATTTGTATTTATTTATGCATATCCCCATAAGCGTCCGATGTAAGACCTTTGCCAAAACGAACTAATAACGTCCGACAATGGCACTATTAGTAGCGGCGATTAAACGCAACAATAGACGGGGGCGCCAATAAACCGCCTTCCCCCTTACAACGAAATAAATACACGTACATACGTATATGGCCATATATATATGTACCTAAGATAAAGACACAATCGAACAAATCTGTTCAGATGTCCGTCACCGTATTATAGCGGGAGGGTTCACAGTACTGAACGCGTGAACGCCACCATATGGACACGTAAACATGTTCATTTCGTAAGCGTTGGGTTGTACGGAAAACGGACCCCTTCTGACAGAACAGCACGGTTAGTTGCAAATTACCTGCAGTTTTCATGATTAATTTGATATATTAGATATTTATTGCGTTACGTGCGAAACGCGCGCGGGAACATATGCTTCAGGATCGGAATGACTTTTGACGTGATTAATTAAAATTTAGCAGCAGGTTGTTTTACGTTCATGTACGTAAATATATGAAATTGGTTTTGAAAGATTATCTGACTAACCGATCTGGCATTTTCTTTTATCAAATATTTAACCGGTAATAAATTAAGCAAATGTGAAAGGAGAATGATACGGGGTGATGCATATCGTTAGATAGAAAATAAAGCTTTGTGTAAAGATCAGTTTGAGTATCGAAAAAAATAAAAGAACTATTAACAAATACAGGATGTTTGTTTCAATGTTAACCTCGCTCTATTAGTTCCACAACATCCAAATTATTTCCTAGATTCTTCCAATTCGATACTACAACAAACATAAGGTGACAGTAAATCTCAATGTTCTATACAGCGTTTCCACCTTCCGTGTCCTTCCCCGAATATTTAAGGAAAAAGTTTTAAAATGATGAATTTGCATAACACAAAAAACGTTTCCTTAAATATCTATTTTGTAAAAAGCATCAACAGTATCTCAAGTATCTCCTTATATTGCTGCTGTTACCCATTTTTTTTGAGAAAATTAATTTCTATAATCCTAGATATTTGTCTTGTTTGTCTTGTATGTTAAACGTGCCTGTCACTTACCGTTAAATATTAAAAAAAGGGCTTTTAGTTTTCCGCAACATATTTTGTTAATAAAAAAAGACATTAAAACAGAAAGAAAACAAAAGAATACCTGAAAAAAGTAGATAAGGAAAAATGAACACAGAAAATGGAAATAATAACAATAGCAACTGCTAGTAAAATGGATGGCAGGAAGAAACAGACAAATTGCTTGAGAAAGTCGATAACAATTAGCCACGAATTGTTTTTCTTTCCTAAGACCTCAAATCCCCAAAACACAAAAAAAAAATTGAGGAATAAATCTGAAGATCAAGAATAAATATTAAGCAGTACATTCTTAGAATTAACTCTAAACATTATTGGCTATTGTTGAGTGTAGGCTTTCACAACCGTAATCCATAGTAGGAATGTCTTTCGGGTCATGTCGCGTAGTTAATATTTTACTTGATGTTTCTCTGATCATGCTGACAGCTTCTTCGGAAGATTTCTAAAGACTTTCTAAAAGAAGAATTTCTAAAGACATGATCAGCGAAACGTCAAGTAAAATATTACTACATATACACAACTACGCGACATCACCCGAAAGACATTTCTACTATTATTGGCTATTATTCATACTCTCCATATCAACAAAAAAGGAATCAACGGACGCATACCCTGACCGTTGATTCCGCATCAAATATTAAGCGGTTTAATATATTTGATGAAAGCATCCCGGAATAATAAACCACGAGGCGGAATTTTCGCCCGGCGAAGGGAGCTCTGCCTAATAACAATACGCCGTGGAACACGGCGTAGAAGCAGACGGCAAGGAAAAACGAGCAGAATAACGGTGAAGGGCGCTCGACGCACCCCCATAGCATTTCACTTGTTATTCGCGTCACCGCTTTCTCTGTTTTATGATTGGCAGATGATCAAGTGTTTCTCTAAAGACCTTCCTTCGGATATTGCGTTGGATATGTGCATTGTGAGCTGCCGTGGAGGATATCGTTCGATTAGACGTCAGCGGGAGGATAATTCTTCCTTTGTTGTTTGCTATTTTGTTCGGTTTTGCGAAGGAAGGCTTTTAAATGTGTATAAAGAAAAATTTTGGAAGTACCATGTTACCATAAACTAATGGATATATTATTTTAACTTACTATACAACTTCAACAAATTAGTCCAATAACAAAAATCAATAAAAATTGAATATCTTCAATAATAAGATTTCATATGTCCAACATTGCTTACTGCAACTGTTCATTTTGATCTTCATTTTGGTGACGACCTTCTAAACACTAATTTTGGAAAAATTCCAAAGTCAAAAGTCCGCTAGATTTAGATCAAGAAGTTTTGGTGGCCATCAATTCTCAAAACGTCTGTTTATAACACGATCTTGGAAAACAGCAGTTGACAACGCTGGGGGGTAAATGTGCAGGGATCCCGTTCTGTAAGTGTGGAATTACATAATCTCTTAACATTTGCAAGTATCAGGAAAATGATGGAATTGACTACGAAATCCCACCAAACAGTGACTTGCCTGTCATGAAGACCTCCCTAAGTTATTGCTTATGGATTTTCTGTTGACCATATCTGATTGTTTTGAGTATTGACAGGACCATTAAGAGAAAATGGATCCCTTTTTTTCTATAATTTCGAGTTAAATTTAATATGAGCCATTA
Organism: Marronus borbonicus; assembly: GCA_902655005.2. Lineage (NCBI taxonomy): Eukaryota > Metazoa > Arthropoda > Insecta > Coleoptera > Scarabaeidae > Marronus > Marronus borbonicus. The sequence continues at coordinate 1,901,829 of LR737397.1, forward strand.
TTCGCGAAACAAAGGGTGATTACCTTCTTCAAATCAAACGGTCGTTGGGTATATTTTTAGGATGTTTTTTGATTTTGATATTGCACTAACATTACTAACTTCTGGCGGATTAGCAATGGCTATTTCGAATTTCTGAAACTGTACAAGAACTTTTTTTTATGACACCTCAATATTTTAAATAAATATGAGGAAAATCGAAAAATTATCAAAACATGTAAACCCAAGATCCAGGAGTGTAATGCATTGTTTCCGACCACGATTGTATAAAGCAAGCTGGAAAAACTAGGCTCGCCCTTTCTACGCCAAAAATTAACTTAGCGTAACTATTGCCTGAACGGCAAGCGTCGAATCTGCTGAGTGCGGCGATTTCGAGACAGTTACGATCTCGTCATTTGGTATTTCCTCGAAAAACACGAACCAATGACAAAATTAGCTGCGAAACCATACTGAACAATTACTTTCTTGTTTCGAAGACCTTCCTGAATGGATTACTCAGAGATTTCGCATCGTTACTTGCCAAATTGAAGGCAAAAATTTTGGAGGAATGGCCGCAATTGTTGGAAAGGAAAGTTTTGTACCACGAAGACAGCGCCTCCTCAGATTTCAGTGGCTGCCATGTTCAAAAATCCACGAATTGGGATTCGAGTTGATAAACCACCCATCTTATTCGGCAACTCTAGCTTCCAATTACTGTTTTCTGTTTCCTAAAGTTTCGTTCGAGGCAGAGACTTTCATCGAATGAGAAGCCCATGACCTTAGTAATATTTCGCAGAACAAGATGCTATTTGAACGAATTAAGAAGATGATAGCGTCGCTGAGACTTGAAAAATAAAATTGAATTTGTCAAAGGAAGCTTGTCTCTGTGGTAGGTTGGAAGCTCTTCGGACTACACAGAAAGCAACTATAATTTGAACTCGTTCTTCTGCTAAATTGAAATCCTTAAGTCAAGAGAAATTAAACTCGCTGTTAAGCGGTATATGATCGCAATCATCTGTTTTAGAAGGTTGGTATGTTGGATCAGTTATTAATAAGGCCCCACGCTGAAATGTAAGGGTAATACTTTCACTATCTCCTCTTTGGAGTGCTGATACGTGATACAAGTCCCGTAGATATTGCAAAATTTGGGTAATTTAAGGTAGATTTTACTTCTAAAGTGTGTCCGGTTACATTTACGAAGCAAAAATAATAGTTGCTTATTTTACGTTGAACTGCAAGTGTCCACAGCATGGGTATGCAACAATTCATAGATTTTCGTTGCAATAACAGTAAAAGAGTCATTCCATGACCAGGTCCAAAAGAACCAACTTCCGAAAAAGCTACTTTGAAATTGGAAATTATTTTTATCTTGGCACTGTGTAATTTTTTGATACTTATTCCAAGATATTTTCTGAAACACACCCAGATGACGTCAACTAGTACGCGAAACGACTACTCCTGTATGTATGTATATGAGAATACCCATCGACCTTGATATGATATAAAGCGTCGTAATTGAAAGGAACTAGGAGAAAAGTTGCCCCACGAGTATCGTAGATATTTTATAACCGATTCGCCATCTATGCTAACATGATGCTCACAACAAGACAGCCATAATTCGCTATTGCCGTCCGGCAATTTACGACCACGTGTTTGCAACCTACGTTGTTGCGTGCTGATATTATTTTTAACGGAATGAACTCATCGCGTTCCATATGCGATAAATGAAAATCGTCGTAAAAAAAAAAAATGGCGAACTGCGTCACCAAGTCAATTCTTATCAACAGCAGACTCGTATTTAGATGGTTTCATAGGCGTACAAAGAAATGTGCACGCTTTGACTTATTTGTTCACTTGAAATTGATAAATGAGAGGACCAGCAGTTTATAATCTTATTTATGGATTTCTTCCGTGCAACGCGTATGCAAGGCCTTATCAAATGCACACACGAGGATATGTTTTCCTTTTAGACTTTGAGGATGTTGGATTTCTTTTTCGACGAAATGCGTATCGGGTCGAATTCTATATCGCTGACTTCGAGTACGAGGTAAGGTAATTATTTGCGTACATGTAAATACATATGTATGGCCTGGTTCAGTACTGTATTAGGGTTTACTTTGCAAAAATTAGTAAATATACAAAAGAAATATCTTTGAAACATGGGAGATTGAAATGTTTGTCATTCACAACAAGGGAACCGCGCCCGATTTCGCGCTTACACTTACTTTCTTTTAATATCTCGGCAAATACAATAGATAGATTAATTGCCTCATTAGCAGATTCGAAATACGCAAAAAATTCAATCCGTTACTTGTTTCATCCTTACTTGTACTTCTAAAACTAGGCTGATGTACATTAATTTAGATTGACAGTGGTATTACTGAAAGATATCAACCTGCTAACTGTTTGGTTCACATTTTGAAGATATTCAATGTTCATGTTTAGAGCTCGATTTATAACAGTTAAAAAGTGCAACGTTGACAGTTAAATAAAGTTTGAAATGGAAAACTTTTCCAGTTTTCTTTCTAAAAAATATCTTTAGTTCCAACGGTTGCGACCAGAGAAATAGCTTTAGTTCAAGATGGACGTGACCAATATTATGCTACTCGGGTACTCTCAGCAGTCCAAAAAGCTATTCTGCACTTTGATGAAACCGGCAGCTATACTGGGAAACCAGAATCAGGCCATAGAAGAGCAACATTCGAACAAGACGATCGATTTGTGGATTCTTCAGTCTTGACGGAGAGGCGCTGAAGTGGCTAATTGACTGTACGAAGTGAGAAATGTGCGTGTAAGCAGATAGACAGTTTGTCGACGACTAGTCCAATCCAATGTCCACAGCTTCCTGTGGAACATGCTAGAGCTGCACTTTTTGCACAAGATCATGAAAACTGGAATTACGCCTACTGTAGCAACATGTTATCATCGGATGAATCCAGATTTTTGATTTGAATTTTAAGATCTCCAAATAGCTAGGAGAAGACACGGAGAGCGATTTGCTCAATGCGATATTGTGGAAAGAATCAGCTACCTGGAGGGCTCCGTTATGATTTGATGGTTGATGGAGGTTCTATGACGGCTATAAGGTACATGAACACGATTTTAGAAGAGTCCGTTTCTCCATTTATAGGGGTTAGTTTCTCTTTTATGGACGACAACCCTTGCTCACAACTTGCTCGCATTATCAACGAATATCTAAGCAAGGTCGGGATTGTACGTATGAACTGACCAACTAGCACGCGAAACGTCAATCCAATAGAACATCTCTGGGACAGACTAGGAAGACGGATTTGAGCCCGTGTACCTCCGTCCAAACAACTTGGCTGAACTTACTGCGAGGCTTCAAGGAGAATGGGAGCAATTGGACCAAAATGATATTCTAAATGTAACTCCATGCCGAAATGGATGCAAGCCGTAATAAAGTTGAAAAAATCGTGTGATACAAAAGATGGACTAAATGTATCGACCTCAAAGGGGACTATGTTGAAAAATAAAATGAATTTTACACAAAAATGTTTTTTTTCCTTGCTAAGGCCAAGTATATTCATTGCATATCACATCTAGGAAATATACGTAGACTTTTGCGCTTGACTGTATCTGCCAGTTCATCCATATCCAACGACTGGTACGTAGATGTACTTAAGTCGAAGTTGGAAACTCTCTCGCTTTACCTAGTTCCTGACGTGGAACGATGAGAAGCACCGTTTTCACGGGAACAACATACCTCGCTTACTTTTGCATGTATTGGTCTGAATCTTGAAGTTGGCGGCGTCAAGTTTTCCTTTGTTCTTTAATTTAGAATTTAGCGTGTTTAAATTTTGCAACAACTTCGACGTCGATCTTCGCCGAAGTTTTGAATATGGATGCGCGAAATGAATTTTCGACGAGATATTCCGTACGGAAAGTTTGTACGCTTTACTTGCCCGGAAATACATGTAAAGAAGCGGAAGATTTTTGTTCGAAACTCGGTTCGACAGCAGCGAGAATATGTAGGTAGTTTGAATCACGTTAAATTAATTCCCGCTATGGTAAATTTTGGGAAAGGAAGTTTTAACGATTTCTTTTCCAATCGTGTCGAAACTTTACTTTAATCAAATAGATCTTTATTCTCATATAGCGAAATACACACTTCACTGTCGATCTGAGTGCTTTGAAATCAAAATTGATGTAGAACAAACATGAGTACAATGTGAAATTGAAAACAATTACGGGAATAATTCTTTACAATCAGCGCTATATTTGGAGCATAAATGTGGAAAACCTTTTACCAAAGAGGACGAAGAACATCACCAGGAGAAATAACAATGACGTTGAGAATCATATGTATTGGTTAAGAAACAAATCAGTGCAAAATCCCGCAATTACAGAATCCACTTCTAGGACATCTATCAACAATTGAAAAAAGCCGCCAAATTCATCCAAAGAAAAAACTTTATTTTGCATGCACATTTCTCAGAACAACATCAAGCAGTGCATTCCACTGGATCGACGAGGCAATTGCAAAATTCAAGGGAGCTCTGTCCCGAAACAATACCTCCCTTTGAAACCAATCAAATGTATAGAGATGGACAAGATGTGACGTTAGTCAAACATTTACAGTGGGCGGTTAACTGAAGTAGCTGATGAGAGGGTAGTTCTAAAATTGACAGAGGCTGCAGACCCTGTCCTTTACGTCTGTTACTCTTCTAAATTCTATAAAATTCCCTGCAGTAGAAACCTACTTTTTTTGTAGGAAGAACGCTCATTCATTTATGGTCAAACTAGCAGGAAGGGGGCAATCTGAAATGGCTTATTAGAAATTATCTAGAAAGACAGTAAATATGTACCAATTATGAGTAATTGTCGCCAACCTACAGTTAGCATAAAAACCCGGAAAATGCGAGATTGGCAGCCATTATTTTGTACAACATGGGCGGTGTAGACCATGCAGATCTACCACGCATTTTTTTCTGAAAAACACTCTAAGTAGGTGAAATAAATTTTTGAAAATGGAAAATTCTCCATTCTGTCTATGCGCATAACTCGCTAACGGTAAGAGTAGTAATGCTGATATATTTCCGTTAATTTTTTAAATTAATTTCAACATTGCAACTACAGATCTATTACACAATCAATCCCTATTACCTATTATTAATCCCAAACATCTTTCGAAGGAAAACGAACTGCAAAACTAGATTTCAATAGCATTCGCCTCTGCCTTGTTGTATGCAAGTACGTATGTGTGTGTATGTAGAACATCCAAGCACAAGCGAGCATCAACAACGCTATGCTTCCCAAAAACCGATTCGAATCGGTCCGGTATGGCCCGCGGCGCGCACCGTCAGTCGAAAGTTTTAATATTTCACCGCGTCGTTCTCTCTCGGCAAACATCCTTCCGATATTAGAATATTTCAATCTCTACAGATTTCACTCCCTTTCCGTGCATGCATCGGCGCTCCTTTCTTGCCGCTTCCAACGCTGAATCTCCGCTCACTTCGTCTCTCGCGCACACATGCACGTTTCTCGAACGCTGAAACGTGGAACCTTTGCAATAGAAGACTCGGTTGGTGTACAGTCAATCGCAGAAGTGCGCTGAATAGATAGAGACTTGTAAAGTATTTACTGTTTCTAGCATGTAAAACATAGTTGTTTCTTTCTTACATAATCGCTATGTTCTCACATACACGCTAAGAAAAATATTTTACTAGTTTTATAAAACTCTGTTCAGTATATTGTACTATCATTGGGCAGCTTTAAAGCAAAAAAGGTACCCGGACAGCTCAAGAATTTTAAACTTGTGCGTCATAAATAACCTTGAGATGGGGATACGAGGCGCAACCATAATTATATTCAGTGACTAAAGGCTGTCGAAGCCTGCTCATATGAATCGAATCTGATTCACGAATGTGTACACAGAAGCAGCGAATATGCCCTTCATCGGTCCTAAACCCTTCTGTGACCTACAAGGGCCAGATAAAACAAGTAATTAAATCGTGGGAAAACAATCAAAAGACCTAGGAAAATGTTCCAGGACAAAAACAGGCGAAAGCATTCATATCAGGCTCGCCTAAGACAGCAAAAATAGTGCTATCGTTCAGCAAAGGGGAGCTTAGATTACTGGCGGGATTTCTGACAGGTCATGCAGCCCTAAAATTTCACCTATTCAATCTGGGAAAAGCTGCAGATCAAGTCTGTCGTTTATGCCTAGAAGATTTGGAGACGGCAGAACAAATGTGTTGCCATAAATAATTTTAATTAACTCGAAAATTGCTGGATAAGTATAAGAAATTTGAAGAGGTTTTTTTTTAAGAATCAATTTTAATAATGACCAAGAAAGTTACTTCTAAAGAGATCCTCCATCAAATAATACTCGAAAACTACAACCCTGCTTTATACTACACCCTTAAAACGACCCAATCCCCATATAATTCCGCAGCAATGTTCACGCTTTCGCCAAAGACTAAGCTCGGTACTAACCGGGCGTTTAATATTCTATAAGTCCTCAGCACCCTCGCACGCACCATCCGCACAAGAGCGCCGAGAGAGAGATATATAGACGGATCCTCATCCCCCACGCAATATCGGCGTCCGATTCCTGGGGGCTTGACGGCGGCGGCAACGGCCCGGGGGGCGCAATCAAACTTAAGCTGACAATTGTGTGTTCATTACACTGGCCCGGGGCGTAAATCTGGCCAATACAAATTATATCCATCCGATATGATGCGATAGGGGGACCTCATCCGGGGGATTGCGAGGGCAAAACGTTTAGTCCGCGGCACGAAATACATGCGTGCAGCATATGCATGTGTGTTGGGTTCCGGTGCAATAAGGCTCATCATCGACATCATCTAAGACCAATGTCGACAGTTGGTTGGGAGAAGATTTGAATAATTTTCCTCTTGTTTCTCTCTATCTATGGGTGACAGCGTAGTATTTGCTTTCGAATTTGTAGGTGTTTTATTGGATTTATTTTATGCTTTTTCTATAGTGGTAAAGGATTAACTGATCCCCTCAATATTCGATGAAATCAATTACAAATCATTGTTTGCCCTCTTTTGTTGTATCTAACGAAATTAAACGAATTATCAACTATCATTGGATTGAACCATTATTGGGAAGCCTTAAAGAAAGTTTCTCCTTACAAGAAGTACAGATTCAGGGTAACTTTTGACCACTATTTCTTATTATTACCACTCTTATTTCAAATTTCTTTTCTCAGATATCGCACGTCTTTTTCAATGCTTTGCATAATAATTTGAATTGTTAGAATTTTTCAATATTGATTGTCGTATTCACGTTCGTCGTCATTTACATAATTTTTCGCCGAAACAAAATGACGTCGTAAAAACACTATAAGTCGAAAAGGACGAGTGTGAAAAATCAATAGAAAACCCGCAAACGCAATTAAAACACCGTAATTAAACGGCGATAACGACCGGCCATTCCAAAAATGGTAAAACAATAAGACCCAAAGGCATTATCGTCGCAAACATTGACGGTATAAACTCTGCTGGCAAGTTCGCGACCGGTCGCTAGCTAGGTTAACAGCGATGGCAAACATGCAACAGATTTCGCACGAAATGCACTAACTAGACCGTCGTACCGATATCTTGCGAACATAAAAGCTTCGTTATTGCACGTCGACGATAAAAAATCAATCGGCGTTGAATTTTTTATGGCGCTAGGACGCTGTGCGATGTATACGTGGGACATATGTTACGTTTTCGTTAACATTTACGAACGGGGTCATGCGATTTCGTGTCAGTATTGAATATTTAAGTTAATTAGTGTACCACGGTCGAAAACTCCTCCCAGTTCTTCTAGTTCTTCCCATTATTGACATATAGTAGAGCCTTGACATACGCAAATTATGCTTGAATTCAATTAATTTACAATTCAGCAGATAAAATTAATTATTACTATTCTAAATATGAATTAGCTGTTGATCTAAATAAATAAACTTGCTATTGTCATTAATTTTCCTTCCAGCCCAAATTTTAATATTTTCGCCTGGAGTACCATGAACCTTAATATCTGTCCGTCTACGTCACTGATGGGTTCGGCACCCCTCTAGGACGTGAGGACGTGACAGCTTCTCTCTAATAAAATAACAATCCATTCGATAATACAGTTGGAAACAGAATTAATTCCACCCACCCTTTTATACGTCTCCCCATCACTGCCATCAAAGAACACCAACAACTCCAAACAGAATCAAAATATCCTTGTATTATCGTCGGGAAACCCGCAGCAGCCCTTTTGCATTGGACGAAAGTGAGGTAAGGTAAAAAGGAATAACGCACAATAGTGTACGTTATATCCTGGATGAACTCAAACGCGTATAAATTGTTTCAATCTTAGAAAGAAGAACAGATCGTGCAGGAAGATCTAGGTACAATATGTATAGTTAAAATTCCTCACAAAATAATATAGTAAAATAACTATTTTGAGTGTAGCCCCAAGGCGGTTTATAAGTTATTAAGCCTATCGTAACCACAGAAAGAAATTAAAATGTTGCTTTCTTTAAGTAGCAATCCCCGATTCCTTTTGTAAATGGAATTTGTTAAAGAAATTCATTGTTTTGAGAGTTTTAGCTTACCTTTATCTGTCCATTTTACTGACATGTTTTACGTATGGTGAAATGGAGGGATTATCTTTGACTGAAATTGATGTTAGAGTTGACTGAAGATGATCCTGAACGTTGATTAGAATTTTTGCGTAATTTGAATTATAATTTTTAGGCAATAGTGTTTTTCGATGAAGCTTTTCGCCTAAATAATTCGACATAACTACAGGGATTGGTCTCAAGAGAATCCTCACTGGATCCAAGAATCATAAAGCCAGGGTCCAAATAAAGTAAATATTTGATCTGGAATGATAGGTTCTCGTCTTTTAAATCCCCATTTGTTTAAAGAAAATTTCACTGCTGCTAGATATTTTTTGCGTAACGATTTCGTCCCACTTTTGGCAAATCTTTTTCCAAATAACAACGATGTACCTACAAATTTGAATCCGGCTGAATGGAGCTCTTCCTTATTTTGCTGCTAATATCCAAACATCTATTCTCCGATACTGAATTTTAGAAACAGAATATTAAGAAAGTGGTCCATTAACATCTTTATAAAAAACTGTTGTTTTAATTTGTTTGTGTTATTGATACGGACGGTTAAAGCGTTATATTTAAAAAAAGATGAAGGAAGATATTATTCTATTAAATGAAAACTAGATACTAAAATACTAAGTAAATATTTATTCTCAAATTTTAAAATAAATAAATTGTAACATCAAATATAAAATACTTTAGAATAAATATTTATAAACTGATAACACTCCTCCACAAATATGCGCACACCCCCAAACTCGATGAGACCGCTCCATTTTCCTGTCCAATACTAGAAACATTTCGTCCAGATGTCAACCTGGAATTACAAGACAAATACTAGATCAAGATCATCTTACAACAATCCAGTTGTCATTGTCACGAAGAACAATTTCATCCGATGGTTTCTTCATGCTCCCATCTAAGAAGGTTCTCCAGAGTAAAAGTCTGCCCTAAGCTTGATGTCCAAAGATCTTTCGCCACCTGCGATGCTTTTCATTTTTGACAAGGATTCAAGCATATCCGTGGCTGTAGCTTGTTTAAAGGAAAAGCGGGAGTTGGATCGCAGTTAATTATAACTGTCAAACGAACTGCTTAAACGCGTCGATTTCGATGACAAAAAAATTCCTATTCGCAGCATTCAAAGATCTTCCTGAATTTGAATTTTAGAAACAGAATATTAAATAAACAGAAGAAAGTGGTCCATTAACATCTTTATAAAAAAACTTTTGTTTTAATTTGTGTTGTACTATCGATAGGAACGGTAAAAGCATTATTATAATATACCATTTTCGTTGAAAAAAATTAATGGCAAATTTGTTATAAATTGAGATAAATATGTTTTCTAAATTAAAAAAATTATTCTTGCGGTGAGTAAGTTCGGGAATGTCATGTAGATACTCTTTCGACAATTTGAAACGATTGTATAACAACGTTTCACAAAAATTAATTCAAAGAATAAACGCTAACCTCAAATTTTAACGTTAACTACATAAAACAAACCCTGCGGATTTGTGAATAATTTTAAGCTTGAATTAAACTTCCAATTGAAGTAAAATTCGTGCATTACAATATTTGAATGTGCTTAGAAAATGAGTCACTTAGCCAAACACGTCTTCGGTCGACGGCGCAGCGATTTGAACTAAAACGAGGCAGATTATTTCGTCTCTTCATTGTTTCCCTTGTTTTCCTAGCATCATCACGGCCAAATCCGATAAATATTTTGAATATACCGGTTTGTCTTTTCTTTCAATCACATTTCGATCAGCTAAAGATTCTTTTCTTTAAAAATACCGTATTGCATCCTGTAATATGTCATAGGAGTTCGCGATTTAACGCTTATAACTATTCGATGTTAACGAGTACCGGCAACCGTTCAGGATAGACACTTATTACCTGTCTTGACTTCATATCAAGAAATATTTAATTTGTGAAGTGATTGTGAGAACACAAATGTTACATTTAAGATAAATTTTAGAGACGCGAAGAAAACGGCGGGAAGGCGAGTTATTTAATCAATCCGCTAATATTAGCGTCGCCTGGAAATAACTTTACCTAATAAAATGCTAGGAACAGGAAAAAGGGGACCCGAGGCTGTATAAACCGCAGAAAGATAGCTGGGACATAAGTTCTTGGACCGCACTTAGGTGAAGTTCATTCCACACATAATTCTTTTTCTTAGGTGTCTCATAGACACTAAAGGATTTTGAGTTCCTTACATTAATTGGTGAAAATATAAAAGATTTCTTAACCAAAGTAGTAAGCACTACCCATAAAATTTACTTTTGGAGGCAATTATTGGATAAGTAACTGAAGGGCATGAATAATCCAGGGTCTTTAATAATTTTTAGTAGCTTTTATTCCTCGCAATAAAAAAAAAATGCAAAAAAAGTAATACTGTTCAAATAAAAATAAAAATCAAACTAATTTTTCCCTACAAAGCTGAACATAGACGTCTCTCCATCTTTTCTGAATTTCCAACATGAAATCGTCGTCATATGCGTTGTAATCAAACATACTACAGAGAGAGAGTGTAATGACTTCCACCAGTTCACTATGCATACATAACATATATCACACGGTACCCACTCGCATTTTGTGAAATTATTTAATCTATTATTAACGAAGTATCGCGTTCTGTACGTCAAGGGTTAACTGGTCCGAACGACTCGACTTTGGGCTGCACGCAATGCCTTATGTTAGCCCTAATAATGGTCATGAAAGGAACTTCTATTGCTGAATATCGTCAGGTAGTACATTTAAACATGTTTCTAGTAAATATTCATGATAATGGTTGCGTGATATCAGTAGAATATTAAGTAGAATCCAACAAATGAAAGAATACCAAGTAACTATTTATTTCTATTTAAAAATGTTTATTTGGATAACCTGTGAATACTGAATGCATAGCATATGTTGCTGGGAATTGCTGGGAGATTTCTTCCAGTTTTCCGTCTTCATCCGAGTTGATGAGAATGCTGATCTCTCCTCGGATTAACGGTATTAACAGTGTTGAAAGTGAGTCTGGGTCCTTTGTTCCATGGTTCTTACGTTTTAAGTTTAATTTTGTACTTTATATGGTTTGAGCTTCTTATATCTTTTGGGAACTTATTATATTTTCGAATTGTACCAGGTGCCGGAGATTTTTTGTATTTGTTGCTTGTGGTTTCTCCTGTTCGTATACGTCTTTTGTTGGTGTTTGCTTTTCCATGTTGTATAATCTTATTCTGCTGCCTTTGTAGTTTGTTCAAGTTGTTCTTCGTTGCATGGCTCTATAAGTCTATTAGGTAGCTCACGTGTGATGTAAATATGGTATGGTACACCGATTTTTAATTATATTCCGGTATTATGTCTGGTTTTATTATTTTAAACCGTTTTCTATGGTTAATCCTTCCTTATCTTGTTTGGTCATCCACGTATGCATACATTTCTCCGTGTGTCTTCACGTTAAAGAGTATATACAGCATTGGCGGTATGTTCCCACACTGAAGTATTCCGTATTCTCCTTGAAGGTGTGAACTTTCTGCTTTATTGACTGTTGTTCTTTGATCTCCGTTTAATAGATGCAGTAGCTTTTCGTTTGCGCCCTTTATTCTCAGGGCGTCCGTGTTTTCGATTAATTTCGTTTTTGATATGGCATCAAGCACTTTCTTAATGTCAAAGAATAATAATCCCATTTAGTGAAGGGCACTGTCGATAGAACCTTTCCACTCCATTGATCCGTAACAAGTCCTATATAGACACCTTCAAAACGAATATTTCCTAACTAGTGTGCAGTAACAGTCCTGCAGATATTCGATAAGAGTGAGGACGGAATATCGCCAGAAGCTACGACGACGACATGTTCTTCAATTCAAATATCTGGTGTGATATTTCTACACATCTTGAACCTAAGTTCACTTTATTGAATTTTTATTTTTAGCTTCACGCTGCTTGGTACTAAAAGATAACGTGCATGATCACAAAGAAACGTTATCGAGGGAGCCAAAGGAATGAGGTATGGTCTTCTATGTAACTATTTCCACATTTTCCATCAATATCATATCTTGATTTATACCAATAAATTGCTCGCCATGTTGTAAAATTTTGTGAAACTGGTGCAGTAAGTCGCAAGCCCGATAGTGCAAGAAAAGAATTGTTAACACTATTACGAATATGAGAAGACGTATGAAAAACTTTCATAGGAAACTAATTTGTCGTATGGTACTTGTCAACATCTATTAGAAAACTGAAGCCCATTGATAACGTGCACGTGCAATATTGTTGAAAAATTGATTTAAAAATCACATGAATGTTGATAATATCAATGACAAATCCTTTTCGGATGAAGTTTGGTTCCATCTTAACAGTATTATTAACAAACAAACCATGCGCTTGTTCAGACTTTTATATCATCGTACGGAAACCTTTGCACTCTGAAAAAGCTGGTGTTTGGATACCAGCTTCACAGAGAAGAATTATTATTCCATTATTTTTTCATGAAACCGTTCCACTCTGAAAAAGCTGGTGTTTGGATAACAGCTTCACGGAGAAGAATTATTATTCCATTATTGTTTCATGAAACCGTTGCACTCTGAAAAAGCTGGTGTTTGGATAGCAGCTTCACGGAGAAGAATTATTATTCCATTATTTTTTCATGAAACCGTAAACGCAGAAAGATGGTAATAATGATATTTATTTATTTCGGACATAATCGACATCTGTATATCAACAATACATAACATTAACACAGTGTTATTACGATTACGAACGAAACCACACGGTTGAGTTTGGTGGCTTCATACATAACTGCAACCACTCTTCCACTCAACCCTCAGAAACGACAAAAAAGAAAAACAAAAAAGAGAAATGCCTATTCCACAATATACTACAACTAAAACTAAATCTAAATCTGAATTCTGCAATGGCAAAGCTAAGTAAAAAAAACTGAAATTAATCCTTTAAATACTTGCTGCATACCACGATTTCCAAGCTGTTGTTGCTCATATTTTGAACGTGGCAAGCGAACACCTCTATAAATGTTAATAGAAACGGATCGCTCGTATAGTAATGTTCTGTACAGCGGTCGCATTATTAACCTCCGAGAACAAATAGTTTGTTCTGAAGGATACCTTTGAACATAAATAAGAAGGAGCCTTAGTGATCATAAGTGACTGGTACGAACATGCCATTCGTAGTAAAATGCCAATAAAAAAAGACGGACGAGATGTGGTCGTACCTTCTGATATTATAAATAAATCGCAAACAAGAATTTTGGGCTCTCTGATTCCTTCTTCGGCCATTTACGTCAATACACCGAAACGGAATATATAAATGGGGACAGTGCTAAACTGTTACACAAAGAAAGCTTCATATCAACCGGCAAACAAGATCCCTGTGGATACAAGCATTTGAAGTTAGTTCGTAGCTCGTTTGATGTAGTTGGAAACTTGTTGTCTATACCCATTATTAAACCCAAACTCTTAGCTTCTTCCACCACAAGCGAAGCATCTCTGTCCAAACTCATTGCAAAATTCCGCGTCAACGGTTGACTGCTGAATGACCACTGATTAAGACTGCAAAAACGAGTTGCGCTTCACGAAATTAGCAAAGACTAGACAGACTCGTATTTATTCTTATGAGAATGGATTTGTATTGCCTACTAGTTTCCACTTATTCTTCTTCTTACCACTGATCTAGATGAATTAATGTGTAACGAATGACGCGAGCAGGCATCAGAGATAGCATTAAGATCTTGCTGAAGGCGTTTAAGCCTACACCAGCGTATCATCGGTGTAGATATGATCCTTGCAATGCCTTACTAATTCCAAAGAAGCGCAGGCAAATATAGAGAAAAAGAGTGGGTTCAAAAAGGATTCTTGGACTACACCGGCTGTCAACACGTTATAATTAGAAATCTTAATATTTATCTACATTAATTACCATCTGTTTTGTAAGAAACTACCCAAGCCCTATTAACCAATCGCATAATGCGTACTAAGGGATGGATACTTCCGACAAATCAGCGATATGGCCCATAAAACACAATAATAATAGGTGTTTTATGATATATGATATGTTCTTCTGATCTAACTATTATTTTATTATATTTTATTTTTCCACGCCTAAAAAGTATTGTTTTAAAAAATGCACCACCCACAATATAAAAAGGGAGCAATTCACATGAAACGACAAGTAAAAAATTTGCATTGAAACCAATGGAGGTCACTTTCGGCGTTCACTATGATTGTTTACTAAATTCTTGTTTCACTCGCTGTTAACTTCATTATTATTGGATTAAATTAACCACTTACGCTTTAAATGGAAACTTATTTGCATCATTGCTGCCAAATATATCAAACGCAAGTTCAAGTTTCAATCTCGATCTGATTTAAGCAAGATTCAATTATCAAATGTAATTGTTACCAACATAAAAAAATAATTCAAATGAAACAATCGACCTCAAAGAATCACCTCATAGTTGTGATTTTTTATTACGGCAATTACGATATCGAAAATATATGTAGATACGCCGATATAAACACAATCTATCTATTTATCTAAAACGCTTAGGCCTTAATTAACTGCTGTTATTAATAATTCGATTATGCCGCTTTGTGTGTACGCCAAATATAGATGCCTGGATGTAGTCACGTGGATACGGAGTTGCGTCACCGGTCGAATCTTCGTCGGACGTCACGGAAAGTGATAATTATTATAACAATGATATTTGCACAATTACACCTTCTCGGCTATAATTAGTAGAGCAGTATAAAATATGTGGATACAAGTTCGTTGCATAAAGGCTATTTCGACACGGCATTACAAATTCAAATTCAGAAGTAAAACGATATTATTGGAAACCTTAAGATACTCTTATAAACAAAAAAAGATGCAATGAAAGAATAAAGGTTAATAACACGTGACACCACATCTAGTTCTCTATCAAATTTTGGATTATTTCTTGCATAATATTATCCCACTCGAAAACAACGGCTTGCTCCAATTCGTGGAGATTACCAGAAACTAGTAAATGACGCCTTACTGATCTTTCTAGAGCCTCTTGCAAGTAATCCAAAACTTGTCCAGTGATGAACATGAAATTGTTTCCTAAAAATGTTGCAAAAAGCATTGCATGGTCTTGAATAATGTTCTCTAGTTAGCATTCACCATTCATTGACTTTTGCCGAATGAAGCTTAATTCTGTGGAGGTGTCATAACCCCCCAGAAAATTCTTCATCCACCACCTGAGGGCTCTCTTTGAAAGCTTCTGCAAATATCTTCCCCCAAATTTTTCGCAGCCAATTAGAGAATTTAAACTTCCTCTAGTCTTCTAGCAAATCTCAAACTTTGTATTTTATGTGCTGCGGTAAGTAATAAGCCCCCTACTATTCAATCTTACTTTCCTCAACCTTTATCTTACAGTTGAAGCAGAAACTCTGACGTTTCTGACTGCTTCGAGCTGGTTGCTGAATTCTGTGCTTATTATTCGTCTATTTTTGAAAACCTACAGTCGCGAAAGACAACCACCTTGAGACTAGTTTCCTACCTCGACCACGTCCTCTAGAGCGCAATACGATTACCCAGAATCTTTTAACCATTCGATTTTTCGTCGCATGATTAAAGTCCAGCAAATAACCCATTGTGCATCCTTCTTCTACCAAAAATATAGCTTTTATACATTCATTATTGGTTATATGCCGTGATCAATTCATGATTTTCAATTTAAACTTATCTTTACGTAACACAAAAGCTAATGCAGAAAAAATCAAATCAATGATCCCTGCATGCAACGTATTTATTTCTATTGGTTAAGTGCAAAACGATGCAACGTGCGGAAAAGGGTACTAGATGGAATTGGTAGCCAATTTCAACGAAAAATAAGACAATAAAAACCAAATAAGAAGGAAGATCAATAATACTTCGATATCTGAGACAATTGCGAAAACTCTGCACTATACATTCAAAAAAGAATCTTACCGGCTATCATAGATACCTTTTTTATAAGGAACTTATGCCACAAACGGTTCCCTGAATACCTTGAAAAGAATCAGTTTTACATGCATCACCAATATTAAATTAAATTTTTTTAAGACCAATTTGATGAAAACGAAAAAAACAGGTAACAGTGTTTTTAAAAAAATTTTTTGGCAGCCTTTACATTTGTGATTAAAGAATATGCTGTATAATGTTTTTTAGAAGGAATTCTAATTCCCCAGTTATAAAGGTTCACCTGCACTCGTCTATCAAAAATTTTCAAAAAATACAGTTATTTCAAATAGGGTTAGAAGTAGCAACAAAGTTTATTTCATTGAACAAAGTTTAAAATTGAATTAAGAGTTCAATTTAAAGTAGCAAAGCGAATAGCTACTAACAGGGTGTCTTAGAGTATTGGAAATATTTTAGTTCAATAGTACATGTAGGCTTTAATATGCTATCCAGATTTTAGAATTTTCCAATACTCTTTCGTATAACGGTCAATAGAGTTCCTAGCGAGACAGCCTGTATATCTCGTTGAAACGGTTAAAGAAGTTTAGTAGTTCTTGGACGAAGAAATTACTTTTGGTAGCACCAAATATGTTTTTTGACCATGTTCATTTGTTACGTGTTTAGCACTTAAACGTTTGCTCACTTTTTCAATGTTATTTCCATTAATCTAAAATAATATTTTACACATATTGTGCAAAATCCATTCAAATCCATCGAGTTTTTAGCTATAAGCAGCAAATTATACAATTTTTTAACATTTAATTTCTAACAAATTAGGCGTTGGTAACGTATTTTTATCTTACCAATAGCGTTGGTGTTCTTATTACATTGAATTAAGGAACGATTTCTGTAAGTGCTGGTGACTCATTATTATTATTTTTATTTATTATTATAAAGTAACTTATTTAAGTAGCACACGTTTACAAGAGAAATTAACAACGCAAGACTTACTTAAAAATCTACAACTGTAGAATCAAGAGATGATCGATTATTCAAACTATACGCTAATATCTATGCTTACTAAGAAATTGTTTTCTTAAAACATTATCTTTTATTTAATCTTCATATACTCACCTCGTATCAACAAGACAAACAAGGTAAAACAAAAAAAATTAAAAACTATTGTTTGCAATAGTCGCCTCGATTATTATAGTTAAGAGTTTTGTTATTGTAAAAGGTGAGTATTGTTATTGTACGGTGCAGCATCACTAACAATTTCTAATTAACGTAATGAGAAAAATCTACTGTTATTTTTAGCCGTTAAAAAGAATTTATACAGAGTATACAGCTGTTTACAACGTTAAATATTGAATTTGTATTTTAGTAAGATTATATGGAGTTTGGTAAATGAAGTTTGTTGATTCGTCTCATTTGAATCTGTTTGTCTATTGTGCTCCTTTGTTTCAATAAATCATTGCTATTAAGTTAAATAGGCAAATTTTGAAGAATTGGAAATGTTTGAACGGTGGACAGGAAATAAATCAATACAATATACATGTTAATTTATTTTCAACCCTCATCATGGGGATCTCCCTTGTTATTGGAGATAGAAAGTAGGTCTAAATTTAGCAAAGTTGCTAAACGTTGTCTTTGTTACGAACCCGAAGAAATAATGGACCAATGACAAACGGCATTTCAGATTTAAAAAAAAATGAGTAAGACAACTCATTTTTTTCTCTACGTATAGCGCCTTTCCTTGGCCTTGCAAAGAAAAATTAAAAACACAATTGCAGCCACCTTCGATCTCCTATTTAATGTTGTAGTCGAAATTTGTTCATTATGTTCCGATTCTTTCTGGCCATCATTATCAGCACCATGACGCCCTCAGAAAGTCTTCTTTTCTGATATCAACCATGTTGATTTTGAAATTTTGATCTTCCTTATAAGGTGATCATTGACAGGCGCATTCATTGGGCATCCGGCGAGCCTCAAAGCAAAACATATTTTGAGCAGAGATTTCTGTTTTAAACTATAAATACATTTAGCGACAATCAGACACTTTTAAAGGTGGCTGTTAAAGTCTACACATACGAATCCGGTCCGATACGCCAATATGTACACAATCTAAGGCAAGAACCACGTTTCTCTGCAGTAGGTCCCAAGTCACCATGAAATAAGAAAGTGAAAGGGCAAATCAGCTGGTATCCAAGAGAGCTACATAAAATAAACAATAAAGACATGGGAGGATAATCAAAAGGCCTCGTGCTGGGAAAATGTTCCAGGGAAAAAAAAACAAGCGAAAGCACTCATATCAGGCCCGAAGACGCTATCGTTCATCAAGGTTAGATTACTGGGAGGATTTTTAACAACTCATGTAGCCCTAAAATATTATTAATTTAAACTAGGGAAAACTGCAACATCTTTGCCACGAAAATCTGCAGACGACGGAACACAATCTATGCAAATGTGTTGCCACAACACCAACATTTTAGTTGGTCATTTTTTGTATCTATTGAACTGAAGGACAAAAATTCCAGAGTAGTATTAAAGTTTATTAAAAGCCTCCAAGTATTCTAACGTACACAAGGATATTTTGTTACAATAGATCTATTATGATCACAATGGGCTGTGCTATCGCCTAACTATAATAATAACAATCTAGAACAGCCACATTGTGCCATTCTTCTAGATCTTGATAGAAACTTGGTCGAGAATTGTTCATTTATTGATCCACGTTGATGTTGTTTATATTAACAAGAATTTGAATAAAAACGGATATTCTACAAAGGTAAAGGTAATGAGTCCGATGCTATAACTACCCATTCCAAAATTTTTCATTCATAATAACTTCTAACTAACGATTTTCATGAAATAACCTATACAAACCCACTGAGAAATCTGTTCAATTATATAAATATCCAACTCTTTCAGTATACAGAGCACATGGAGCGCTTGGATAATGTAGGAAAGATATTATCAACTCCGTTAACAATCTACAAAACATCTAATCCTAGTTTAAAACGCTGGAATTAGATTTGAATTAGAGAGGATTTCACGCGTCGACTATTCGCGAAACTCGCCCCACATAATCAAGCTCCGGTTTATAGTCACGTGATTCGGGAAAACAACGCCGCGTGGCACGCAGACGATCCCACAGAATCCTTCTGCCAACGCCGCACCTCCGTCACGCTTGCCAACTGTGATTCTCTTTTGCAAATTGCATAAACAAACGATTTGTTCTAAAGTGGTGGTTGTAGTTGAAGTGATTTACCAGTTCTTTGTAAGAGGATAAGCTTGGATACGAAAAGACCGCCATTAGAGAAACGATAGATCAAAAACAATTCAGGTTTTATCGGAACATAAAAGGAATACATCCAAAGTTTAACACATTCAACTTTGTTCAGCATTCCATGTCAACGACGAAAAGATTGAAAAAACGAAGCATGTCGAGGATTTGAATTAGTACCAACCTTGCAGAATTGAGAAAAATGCAAAATGCAAAGATAATAGATCAGATAACAATGCAATAACAACCTATTTAACAATAATCATAATTTTTGAGATAATGATCTCAGAAAAATGGATCCACTTTTGTTTTAAAAGAGAAATTTTTCGACATAAAACTGGCATTTGGCATTTCATTCTCGCTTATAAATAATTGAAGGTATTTAAAGTGGGACTGTTGCATCGTTTGGAAGCTCTACTACTACTTCTTGTACCTTCAGGTTTCAATCAATTTGAGCTTAAATTTATCGTCGAAAAAGGCGTCATCATTAATCGATGAATTATTAAAAGAGAAATGCCACATGTTCAAAGGGTTTCTGAAAGTAATGAAAGTGTTACATTTTCTGAATACTTCCGGTAATTTTGCTTATGGAAAAACTCCTTCATAGCCAATCTCCAAGCCCAAAACATTCTGTCTATTAAGTCCATTAAACGGATAATTAAAGTCGTTAACCAGAAATTATTCCATTCTTTGCAAATACAATTCTCTTATCCACTAAAATAATTGGAATAGGGCTGCGTAGAAGGGAAAAAATTTCAAAATTTCTATTAATTTATCAAGTGCTTGTGTGCCAAATTTTCTTCTAAAATAGAAGGTTTGCTTTCGCCAATGTTTTTCTTGCAGGTAGCATTCAGCGTACTACAATTGTGCTTTACGCGTATGCAACTTATAGCGATAAGTTTCCTTAAAACTCACCTTTTTTGAGCAACTCAATATTAGGAAATTTAAGGTTGAAGACGTTGCCCAAGTTGGCTCTTTTATTGCATGGTTTATTTTTAATTTGCTAATATGGGCAAGAGATTATAAATGAGGTAAGTACTGAACAATTTACATATTTATCAATCATTGCTTGATATTTTTCACCTCTTCTTCAGAGTTGCGATATAATTGATATAATTTTTTTGTTTCGTGTATGTGAAGAAACTATTGTTATCTTTATGTGGTTTACGGGCAACTGTTAAATTAAAAGGTTTTTAGATAATTTTGCATTGATTCTGACAGAATCGGATGGTATTTTGGTATGTTTTCAAAGAGAGACTTAAATGCCGTCTATTTTAGTTATTATTCTAATCTACAGCGTCTATTTATGATCCCATATTTATTATTCATTGGATACTCCTTGACCCAAAAGTATATCCTATGTGACCCTGTATTTAATCTTACCATTAAATATGGAGTCCGGCAATACGTACCGGTGATTCCCATTTAATTAGTACATGGACGTTACACCAAAGGCGATACAAAGAGTATTTTGTTGTTTAAATGACGCATTTTATTAATTCAAATCATTTTCTTAAAAATAACATGTTTTAAATAGGAACCATTTACATTTTAAATATTCCTGACACCTCGCAATGAAGTTTTCCGTAAATTTACGTAATAAATCAGCCCCAATAATGCCAATATCAACTTCAATCACATTTTTAAGTTCTTGCAATGTGCGTGGGTGATATTCGTAAACCTTCCCTTTTAGAAAATTTTATCGGAAAAAATTTCATGGGACCCGGGCAGCTAAGGAATATCACTGAATCTATGCGCTATTGCTCCGTCTTGGGGGCGAGGATGTTGTGGGCTTGTGGGATAAGGCTATACCCTTCACCCATGCAGCATTCAAGTGATCCTTGCATCTCAAGACCGACATCGCCGCGTATGCCGAGCCTTCAAGAGGTGCCCCTGTTTAATACTGAAAACACCAAAGAGACTCCTTGGGCAGCTGGCGTATCCTGCCTAAAGGCTTGTACAGCGATCAACGGTGTCGACGGTCTGTTCTAGCTACTCGAGCTAGCAACTACTGCCCGTCTTAATGATGGACTTGTGAGGAGACAACCTCAATAAAAAACCCCAAAGCCATAAATGGCGGAACACTTTGTGCCCCTCGCAGCATAGCCAAGTCGCGAATAAGCGAACTCCGTCTTGTTGAAATAATCATTTAAGAAGTTCCATGGTAAGAGAATCTTGTAGCATACTACATGTGACTGTACTCTCAAAGAAGTATGGTCCAATTATTCCTGATGCAGGTACTCCACACCACACAGTTGCTGTATTGCTATACAATGGCTTCTCGTGCAATCGCATAAGATTTTCTGCTTATTCACGTGGTCGTCTATATGAAAATGAGCCCCATCACTCATTATCAACTTGTTCAGAACGTTTACGTTATCATTCAGCAAATTGAATCCGAGAAACTTTCCAGTTGCTTGGAGTTGGAACATCCTCTTCCTTCAGTTTTTGAGTTACTTGAATTTTATAACGATGGAATTGCTGATCATCTTTCAATATGCGATGATAACTTCTGTCCGAAATTTGTAAAGCAGATGCAAGCTTAGAAGCCGAATGCGTGGGACTCAATATTTGCCAATATCCTTACCGTATGAATAGATCATGGGAATCTCGATGCAAAATTGCCGTGTATTAACCCAAATTTAAAATTCCCAACAGCGAACGCTCGTTGATTTAACGTAAAATAAGCCACAGACAACTAGCTCTCGGTTAGTTTTCATTCTATAGCCAACTGAAGATCACCAGTACTGATTGCTGAACCCTGTATATTCTCTTCTGGACAAGCTCAAATTTATTGTAACTTATTGACGCGTGGGTCCACCTTTACTACTTGCTCGCGTGTCTTTAATTTATCAATTTTACCTTTATAGTAACGTACCGTTTGTACTTTAAAATAAAACAATTATTACTATTAAAAATATTATGTATTTATATGATGTCATCCATTACCAGAATAATCTGGATAACATTTTGCTTTGTACAGCCCACTTTCATTATAATTGCTTTTGTATTCCTCAATACATATTAAGATTAACATCTCGTGAAAAATATTAAACCGATCCCATCTAGATGTAGTTACCTGGAAAGAAACCGACGAAAATTTTTACCTTGACATTCTTTCTCCGGTAAATAATATTGTCACATCGATTTGCATTTTTCCTATAATCGTTTCGGCAAACAGAACCTCCAAATAAACCGCGTATAGAGCGATGGAAGAGAGAAGGAGAGAGGTCGAACGAAGCACTGAAGGCAGAAAGAGATGCGGACGTTCTTTACACTTTGACAATATCGGAGCTGAAAATAATATTCGGAGACAAAACGCGAAAAGAAAAAATTGTCGCTCTCTAAAAAAAAAACTCTTGCTTAATGTATAACGCAAATACTAAATTACAACTTTCTGGGTCGAGATCTTTAGCAGAATAGTGTAAGAAATAAAAATACTCACGAAAATATTGAACTTTAAAAATGTCGGCAGCTTTCGTAAATGTATTCGTATAACGCAAGCTATTGTTAATAATAATTTTCGACCAAGCGAGAAACGAACACAAAAGCTTTAAAAGCTTCTGTGGAATTTGCAGATTATTATGTAATCTATCTAGCCATGAAAAGAAAGGCAAAAGGCAACATTATTTATATTTCTGTGCACTCTACAAGTTTGTTGCCAACATTGTCGAAAATCGCTCATTCTAGTAATTGCAAAGTAACGACCATCAGACGAGCAGTTTGGATTTCGAGCCTGATATTTAACAAATTTCCAGCTGCTTCGTCTCTTGGACATCGTAAAAGACATGAGATGATTGATATACTGTGACATAATGGAGTAATAAAATAAATTTCCCAGGATTAGGGTTGACGTTGGCCTGATGGCGTTGATAGGTGTGTATACTTTCAGCTGGAGCAAGGACCTAGTCGTTAGAAAATTGCAGATGGTGCTGAACTCCTGGTGGTGTGACTAGGAGTATGGAAGCTTAAGAAAAATGTAAACAACGTCCCCCCAAGAGAACGCTGGAGGCGGACAGAGTAATGGCGGGCGACACAGCGTCGCTTCCATTCTGCAGCTCGATCAATCGTATCTAAGGCTGAAGATTACATTAAAAAGTTCCTTAAACGCGCTATTACACCTGCAGAGTACCATGGACGTGAAAACTTGCTGAATTTCTCCACACGTTGTCCAGCAGGATCTAGGAAAGAAGCTTCCACAATCCCCTGTTGGTTGTCCCACAAGATCATGCTGAATTCCACGGAAAATAAGGACCAGCCCCGTAACAGCGGTGACATTGATTTCCATCTTGAGGAAATTACTACGACAACCATTGCAAACAAACATCTGTCGGCGAGATGAAGGCTGACACTGAATGATATGGGAGCTGAAGGGCTTTGTGGTCTAGCTCTAGCTGGGAAAATGAATTTTAATATATTGCAGCCAAACTCTGCATAATACTTCCCATTGCCAGCAAAAATAAAAGATAGCTCAAGCAAATATTGTCGACATAAAAATATGTATCTGATAGATTGCAATCGGAAAAGCTAAATCCACAAGGCGAATCACAATCTGCAGCAATATCGTGCCCTTATTACGTTTTGCTTCTCTAATTTAATTATATTTAGTCAATCTACTACCACCAATATTATGTTGTACTTCAGATTAATCTGGTTCGTAACCTTCGCTAGATTTTCTAAGAATCAATCAGCGACAACACGTATACAAACCTCGAATGCAATGTGTGACAATGTCTCAAAAATAATCCGCAACGACCGTCGAAGACAAGAAATAATCGCATGAATAATACGTTCGCTCGTTATTTATACAGCATTGTGTACCTTTTGATAGAGTGGTGCAGTTCTGACAGCATCGACAATGCGCACTGCCCTTAACCTAGAACACTTTGTCACAACCACGGAACCACTCGATGTTACAACCTCTTTGTAATCGGCGAAAGTATCCAGGGAGGAAACGAAAAGCATTATACAAGTAAAAACCGTCAACGGCGTGTGGTTATTGAAAATGGGAATTTAAAGATATTTTGCAAGTGACACTCATTGTATCTTTGTTATATTCAGATCGGCCGTGTAATTTCTCATAACTAACAGATTTCGATGAAAGGTATTGAAATGTATACATACAATGCGATAAAAAATATCCGTGTATATCTTGTGCATTAATTTCTGAATTAGAATCATGTATTTTGCGCAATATTGTTGAGCTTTAGCAATGCTGGAAAATTTGCACTTCGAACACTGAATAAACGCTAAATTTAGTAATAATTAAGTGCATTAAAAAATTAACGTGCTCTTTGTCATTGTTGCCGCAACCAACATTATTATTATTATTAATTCACTACGGACTGGTGTATACAAGGATGGTATGATAAACACCTAATCCAGCAATGTTCTAACTTTTTTAAACCGTCCAAATAATAGAATTTGTCGTCTACAAAATACGCCGCTTCCCGTCAAACCACCTTTCGAAGAAGAAAGAAGTCACGGGGGCCTAGATTTGCCGAATATGGAGGACAGGCACCAATTCGTAGAGTAACTGGACTGGCTTTGCTGTCGTAATTGCCATGTGCCAGGTGAAGCCATTTTCTCTTTAGTTCAGCACGAATCGATTGAATGAGTCAGCATAGTACTGTCCGCCAAAACATCGTCGCCACAAGTTTTCCAGCTGATGGAATCGTCTTCGTCATATTCGTCACGAAAAGTCCATTTTGTCGACCTTTGGCTTCTGGCGCGTAGTATTGAATCCATGTCTCATCTACGGTAACCTAGTGCAGCAGAAACTCACTCGTATTTCACTTAAACATCTCCAAGCGTTACTTTGAAGTTATTCACGAGATTCTGTTTTTGACCAACAGACGCGATACCCATCTCGCCCGTCTCGTACTAAATTTTTCGCGAAGGATGTTTTGCACATTTTCAATTGAGACGTTTGCAATATTAGGAATCTCTCTAATCTTCACCTGGTGGTTTGTTAACTGGATATCACGAGCTCTATTATTCATACCGCCCATAGTCACTTCTATGGGGCGACCCAGCCACTCCTCACCAAAGTCGGATTTTGGTCACACTTAAATTAATTGAACCGGTCTTTATAAACTACACACACCTTCTCTTTGATTTCTGCACACGCTTTCCCATCAAAAAAAGAGTAAGCGAATCTCTGACCGTCATTCTCTTTTTTTCCATAACTCAAAAAACACAAACTTGCTCACTTTCACCAGCTCTCAAAGCAATACTACTCGATGAATCTCTCTGAAATTTTGGCTAGAGTCGTCTTCTTGGGGAAAAGAGGACGACTCTGATTTGCGACTCCCAGGCAATGGTGACCAGCTTCTTTTTAACATCACTTTTAGCATTTTTACTACGCATTGCAACCAATATTACGGCTATGGTTAAAGCCTTTCTTCTCGTGTGGCACCTAGCGTCGTAACAATGGCGCAATACTACGTAATTTACTTTAACATTTATTTTCGTAGCTTCGTTGGCCACGACAATACTTTAATATATATTTACTTTTTATAAAACAGGTTCTTGCTAATATCGGCTTATTATTTCGATAATATTTCAGGAGTTTTTCCTTTTTACGTTTCGGAAATAAATTTATTGCCTTCTTCAGAACTTCAAGTTTACCAACACAATTCCTAAGGACAAGACCTCAATATTAAAACAAACGCATGTAGTTTAAAATTCCAAACACAGCAATATCTCTGTAACGGAATCGAAGAATATAAATATCAGAGGAACATAATGCCATTAAAAAGAGGTGAAGAAACCAACTATAGAGCTAGATACATCTTAGAAATGATCCAGATAAATACTCCGTCAACGTTAAAACATCTAAAATTTATTATTCTACTTTATAACGTTCCATTTCTTTTCAATCATTCTGTATCTCCTCTTGTACTCATAACAAATAAACATTTCCAACACGCTGTTATATTCAGACGAACTAAAAAATCTTCTAACATGTATGAGGTACCGCTAAGAATCGGAGTGTTCACACTTTACCTATATTATTTGCTCTGTATCGCTAATTCCTTTCTGTTTTAAATTTAAAATCAATTTTTTAACAAAAATGTAGTTCGCAGAATTTAATCATTTTAAATAGTTTACTTGAGAATACATTTCGTGAGTGTTAAAAAAATACTCCGACCAAGAAACGACAAATATTAACTCAAAATTATTTTAATTGATAATTATGATTAATTTTATTTTTATTATATGTTCTGAAGTAGGCGTTTAATTTAGTACCGAAACGTAAAAAAGAAATTTGTTTATATAAATAACTGAGCCGCTACTACCAAAAATTCCTTTATAATAATTACTACACAATTGCTAAGAAGAACAACTATAAATATATATTCGCCATGCAATTTTTTTACAACCGATCGCGGCGCTGGTCACGCGTCCGCCCGTTTTCGTCGCCTAGCCGCTAATCATCTAATATAGATGCAGCGGTTGATGATATCATTACCATTTCACACCCTTTTCGCCCGAATATCGTTGCTCACGATCATGCTGCACGAGCCGTACAACAAATCAGATGAGCGACAAAATCAATACTTTGCATAGCATATGGATATGGCGGGAAACTATCACGAGAACTATTCTACTGGATAGCAATAAATAAATGTAAATGAAGTATAATACTAAGCAGGGGCGTCCAGTTACAAGTTTCAATTTTGCCTGTAAAGAAGTTAGCTACAACAGGAGATAGGCTGCTATCCGTTATCGTTTTTTAAATTTATTTGTAGAAGGTGTTATTGATACTGATAAATTTTATTTCCTACAAAATTTAACCAAAAGAACTAAACTATTAACCTTTTTTTTTTTTTTCTAAATATGAAATGAAACAAAAAGGTCGTCTGAATGTTTGGCGGACAAATTAAGAAGCTGTAGTGGTAAGTGGTTAAATTTATTCGACAGTCATCTTGAGAAGTGATGGTATTAAAGATACTGAATACTTTTTGGTTTGTTAACTATATATAGGACGATATACAGGAAAATCCCGTTGCAAACTATATAAATGTAAAAAAAAATTTACATGGCGATGTGAATTCAAAATAAAAATCAGTAAATCACGGGAATATGTGCATCTGTTGATAAAACGTACACCCATCAAATATCATACAAACGATGACTTCAAATATTTATCCAGTAATTGCTGCTCAAACACATACCTAAACGTACATCAAATACGTGCTAGTACGAAGTAGATGGAATCCGGCACATAAAAGTGCGACTGTGTATGAGTGTATATGTCAATATTAATCTTTTATTTTAAAATTAAAACAATTATTTTTTAATCTTTTAAATATATATAACGAATTTAGAGTGAGTAAATGTTTTCTCTAACAATATTTGTTTATATTATTATGAGAGGCGTACTGTTACAATATTTGATTTGTTTAAATATTTTTGTTTTGCTTCGTTCACGTTCGTAAATATACAGTTTTAGTTTAAATATGCGCTTTATGGCGGAAAATGAATAAATTCGATATTTGAAAAATTCACAAATTCTACGACTGCATGAAGGTTGTTTAGGATTTTATTTTGTGAATCGTAAAATTCAGCATGTTGTTTTTAAAAGTACGAATTTTGCAAAACATCCAACTGTTTGCAGTAGGTACAGTTTTAAATAAATATTTTCTTGCCGATTGTACACAGGTATATTAGAATTACTTTAATAATTTTCTTATTTAATATGAAATATGAAGATTATATGGAACTACGTAATCGGACAAGAAGCTTGCTTAGAAATCCATGTCCAGTCCAAACTTGTACCGCCATACTTGTATGTCTGTTGATACGACACGGCTGCCTGAAAGGACATTTGTACACAGACTTTGTAATGAGCAGAAGGAAACAGCCTCCTATATTTACGTATATCCTACATCTCAACTTGCTAAACAGCTGAAATTTTGTAGTAAACGCATTTATGTTTTAAACAAAGTGACTGGTGGATAACAATTGATAATGTTAATATCGACTGAAATTCACTTATTTCTTTTTTTCTGTAGTGACGGCCTAACGGGATGTATTAGCTTTCTAAAGCTTGTGATAACCTCTTTGGTGTGTAAACTGTGTGCGTAGTGTTCCACAGCTTTGTTACTATCACCCCCTCGGCGTAAAAGCTAAACCGCAGTTAATTGTGCCCCAACTGTGTAACGAGACGCCTCTGTCCAGTATTAAGTTAATTTATATGTATTTATTGTTACCCGATAAAATTGATTTCGTTTATATATTTTACTAAAGGTATTTATGTTAAAAAATATATTATTATTTTATTCGCCCCTGTATGTAGTTAGCGCATTCTTTTTCTTGATAGTCTCCCGCCATATCCATATATGGTATGAGGTGTTTGTTTCGGTTAAAGTTTTTTTCGATCATATAAAACGGGAGCGACGACATTCGGGGGAAAATGAGCAAAATGATAATGATATCATCAACCCCAGCATCTATATTAGCGAATTAGCAGCTAAGCGACAAAAGTGGACGGACGTGTGACCAGAGTCCAAAAAGAACGGCGGTTACTTGTGAAAACCCCGATTACCGTCGATTTCATACGCAAAAGCGGATGTATATCTGAGTATTATCGTGGCCAAGGAAGCCACGTGTCTAAATTAAAGTAAGTTACGTGTTATTGCATCATAGTTACGACGCGTATAACGTCGCTAGGTGACCCACGAGAAGAAATGCGTCGCAAAGGTGCTAAAAAAAGTGTTACAAAGAAGGTGGTCACCATCGCCGGGAAGCTGCAAACTTGGGTCATCATCGGCCGCCCAAGAAGACGGCTACTACACGTTATCAAAAGCCTTCGATCAAAAACCTGCGCCGAATCAGGCGCTGAACTCATTCGCTTGAACTCACGATTATTAAATATCGGTCTCAGTATTTCTTCTAACTAAATATTGTTAAGATTTGAAATCAATTGAATTCTCTTATTAATTAATATGACTACTTTTTTATCACAGAACCGCACAACCTGAGATAGCTTCGCGCTGCGAAATATAAATAGGAGTCTCGTACGCTGTAAGAATCAATTATAAGTATTCAAATAAGTAAGTAACCATTTTAGCGTTCTATCATCGTTGGGTCTTAAAGCAATCGAACTATTATATTCTGGCGCCCAACGTGGGGCCAATAGCATGCAATATTACAATTGCAAATGGTGTACTGGACTCACTAAGAACATTTTGGTGCTGAACACACAGTACATAACCCTGCCTTCTTACTATTGGACTACCGAACCGTTTTATATCTACTAAATCTGATTTGCATCTTAATCTTTCTAAATCCAAATTTATTTTACTTTTTGGCTATTTTATGCGTGGTAACTTGTGATCCCGTTACTCATCGTGGATAAAGATAAAAATCTGGGTTTGCTCATTGATAATTCTTCCAGGCCCTTGCTTGCTAAATTCATAGGTATAGCAAAAACAAAAAATAAGGTGCTATTATTTTTAATTTAGTGTCTTGAAAATTCTATTTAAGACAACAGAAGTATACTTACTTAGTCCTTGGCCCTTTTACAGTGCGATGTAAGGTTACTGAGTTGAGGCTTCTGGAATATTCCTCCGAAATTAACATCATTTTTTCTGTTCTTAGATGCCGTGTGACAGTTTAATTTCAATCTCGCTCTATAGCCGTATCCCTTATTTTTCGTACTCAAGTCCTTCTTGATCTTCTTCTACATTTTTTTATAGGACATCTTGCTTCATATGCTTATGGCAAGAGCCTAAACATGTGTCTTTTTAACTTTTAAAATTTTCAAAAATTAACTTGACTAAAGTATTTTAGTATGTAACTTAAAACCGATAGCTTAGTTAAAATATGATAAAAGACATTAACATCGTCATAGCTACTAGCTGCAGAAATTCCAATACAAAGGATGGCAGTTTGCTTTTTCTCTCAAGTAATCTCAGTTGATTGCAATGAAGAAAAATAACAGAAAATGTGAGGAAAACATCTAACTTGACAAGATCGTGAAAGGAACAAATAATTTGAAACCTTATGGAACAATTGAAGAAAATGTGAGGCCTTCAATCTTTCTACAAGCACACATAAGGCTTCTATTGCTCTTCCTATATATCGTCGCGTGTTCTAGCATCTTCTATTTTTTTGCTCCAAATTTGACCTATATTCTTTAGCTTCCATTGCGGTTATATTCTTCTTCCTATTTTACCTTTGGTCTTCTTTTTTAGCATATTCTTCCGTAGTCTTTCATATCACGTTATCTTTCTCATTTTAATACCTGTGCTTTAATAATATTTTCATCCCATATAGCATCTTACTTCGTGGTTCATCACACTTCTGATTCCTCCAATTTCGTTGGTCATTGGCTCAGGTATTCGTCACATCCTCGCGGCGGCTTCAGGTCCTATTCCGGTTTTGTAAAACTTCATTTGGATGTTATGGTTGAATCTGTCTTACTTTGCACAAATTTACCAAATTAAAGAACTTTAAAAAATTACGGAACTTTTGATCTGCAGACGTATGGAAGGGTAAAACCTTAGCACATAACTACATGGAAATACCTTTCCTAATTTGCATAAGCGCTAACTGAGAAGCTGTTAGGGTCAAAAGAAAAAAAAGGTACTTCCTAATTCTTTTTAATTTTATTTGCATCTTCTACCTTCTGGTTTTAGTTCATAAGCCTTGCCGAAGCAGCGGTTCTATCCGCTCATCCGTATCATCTTGAGTTAATTCTTCTTCACCTTCTAACAAAATAGTTTTTAAGTTTTCCTTTAAATGCAACATGCAGATCTGTAAATTCTAATTTAATGTTCACTTGTTTTCCAGAGAGCTTAATGCTCTTCTGACGCGCTTAATCGCTTAACCAAAAATTAGTTAATAAGAATTCTAATCCATAATGCAGAAATACTATTTAATACACCATGTTAAACGACATCCTTTTATTCACAAATAGCAGGAACTCTGACGTAACAGAGCTTTCAGAATCAAATACTTTCGTCATCACTTCATCTCTGCACTCACCTTCCTCGCGTCCGAAAAATGATAAGAAACACGCAATTTCATTATAAATTTGCATCAACACCTCTGCGTTTTTCGCTAAATAAACAAAAGCCGCTTCAAGATAAATCGTTATCAATTAATCTACCGGTTCTATCCTGTTATTAGTTGGTGTTATTTGCGATCGATGGGCAAAGAGAAAATGAAAGAAAAAACATTCAATTAACTCACCCCACGATAGGCCGCTATCGGAGCAAGTCTCCCATAAAAATCAAAACATTGCCGCAATAATAGTGCACGGCCGCCATGTGGGATCCAGTGCCCCGTCCCTGGAGATCGCCTGCCTACTCTCCCGGAGTTCGAACGCCTGCAAGCGGTGCAATTATCCGTTCGAGATGAAACGGCAGATATATACAGTGACTATAGGTTACGACAGCTTATTCTCTCCGAAAACATTTTCGCTCAGATTCGATCTGGATGTTTTACTATGATTATTTGCGGATTAATTTTATTAATCAATCTAATCGTCGATGGATTAGCGGGTGTTATTTATGCTATAATTGACGATAACCGCGGTTTTTCATCGAAAAGCGGGGTTAATAACCTGCGTTTTTGCAGCATTTTCTTGTTCCTTGAATGAAGAAATTTCACTGATTCTGCATGTCTCGAATTGTTTAGATTGTTACCATGCCACTCAGTTGAAACTAATCTCAGTGACGTGTCAATATATTGTATAGCTAAAAGAAGTAGGTAACTTAAACATGTTTGAAATACAAGGCACTTATTATATATTGAATTAGCAAAAGAATATAACTGCAAGTAAAAATTATTTATCTTTAAATTTAGAAGAATTACTTTATTTTTAACAAAAAAAAAATGTAATATGCGATCTTTTAAAGAATTTGGGTTTCCGGGTTAAAACCGCGTCGTAATTGCATGAGAATGCCGACGTTTCGCTCTCAATTGTATGGAGCTTCTTCTGGGCTGACGAAGAATTCTTTACACACACAGCGACGCAATATGCAGCAGCTCCATACAATTGAGAGCGAAACGGCGGCATTCTCATGCAATTACGACGCGATTTTAATCCGGAAACCCAAATTCTTTAAAAGATAACAACGACCGCGGAAGTCTACAACAACATGTAATATGCGATATTTGAATACACTATTGGTGCATTGCATGTCTGCTGCATTATCTGTTTCCGATATTTGTTCAGTTCTACTAACTAACCTTTTACTAGTTTTGATATAGTCATATAAAGCACCTTTTAAAATTCCCACTTTTCTATTGTTTTCTGACAAGCGCTTATGATGCGAAGAGGTCTCAATACTTCCTCAATAGTATTCCTATTGTAATGCTAAAAATTCCATATTTAAAATCGTTGACATTAGCGCTACGACGAATATCGTTTAGCCCAGAGTATTCTGGCAATGTCTGCCAAACAGACCAACTTTCGAACGGTTTATATGACCGAGATAGATCTTGTGGCTCCCCTTTCGCTGTCCACTGAGTTTTGGCCGATAGAATTATCTCTAGCCAACGATGATTTCGGGGAAACGACAACATAACTTCTCTTCACACTGATTTTTTTTCATTTTTGTTTTAAAAGTAATTTGTTTTACTAAACAGACAAATAATAAGTTTATATTTTGCCCTATGTCATTTTCTAATCCGTCGTCAAATAAATTAAAAAAATGAAGCCAAATATAATTTTATTATAAGGATATTAAATATTATTAAAAACATATCATAGTTAGCTGTGGTTGAGAATCAAAAAAAGCTATCGCCAATAAATGAGCGAAGAGACGCCAAGACAATTGAGGCATTTTAGCTCGAGTTGCCTATGAGAAAAGACGTATTTAGCTATCATGTGTTGTGTTTTCAAAGTAGTATCCAGCGTTAATAGTTCAAATTTAATTTCAAGTTGAAATATAAATCATGTTCGGTCATTTGAAAAATAAGCGGAATTACAGTTACCGATTCGATTTAAAATCAATGCAATTAAAACTAACGCTGTAACTACGTAAATACGTGATTTACAATGAACACATTTTTAATTACCGAAGGATAAGTATACAGTTTGTTAATTGATCTGCAGATAAACACCGTAAACAACGAAAACAATAAAATAATCAATTGAACTAAAAGGAAGCTGTGTAAAGCAAAGTAAACACCTCCAAAAGCAATTATAGTCTTAGCCACCAAGCGTATATTGTAGGGTAAAACATACATTCGTAATTATATAAACAGAAACGAAAATAAAACTAGTACGCGGCGCCCTAACAAAATTCGGTAAAAAGTCAAAGATACAACGACAAATGAAGGTATGTATCGTAATTCCTTGTGATTTAGTCAACATTATGTGACAAAGTAGGTAATTAAATTACATATAATAAAATTATCGAGCAAGTCTAAATTACTTGATAACTTTGAATAAATTTGCTGTTTTAACAATTTAGCCAAATTGTAAAGATTTACACGTTGCTTCTAATAATTAATTTTTAATTAAGACATGGCAATTTCGTATGAAACCTTTGAAGAAAGTATTTGAGAAAATCTTAACTGAATTTGACCAATGATTAGGTAATTAGCAAAACATTTCGCCCTACATTACTAAAAATCAATATAAATGCAATGTAATGTGGTTTCTTTGCTTTTCTTTGATTAGTCTTACTGTTTGCATATGCCTTCTTAGTTGGCTGTAGTCGGTATTGCTATTTTGCCTTCATAGGATTTAGCTTTTCTTTACATACTTACAGTTTGTCGAGATCTTGCAATGCGTAATTTTTGTAGTGCTTAAAGAGGAACAGAAGAACTCATATGGTGCACTGTAAGGTACATTAATACAAAAGAAAATTCGTTAATATGAATTTTTTTTTATTAAAATTGGTACAATGAACGAATTTATCATTTAATAAATGGCTGTTTATTTTACCTATAAACACATGTTTTCGTATATCGCCTATGTTCAATAAGTATAGTAGTATATAAAAATACATTTATTATTTTTTTTATGATAACAATAATAATAATAATTTTATTATTAATTTATTAACGTATAACGAATAATCCTCAGTTTCGCTTCTCCCAAGGTAAGCTAATGAACGGGTATTTATTATATTGACAAACAGATTTCAATTTGATAAACGTAGTTCATTGTTGCAATAAATTTATTAATCAATATAATATCTGTTGTATTACTTTAACAAAACGAAATCAACGAACATGTTTTAGTGAATTTATTTTTTCAGTGTAGTGAACTCAAACTAGAAATAACTAAATGTTACTACATTGCGAACTTGAGAACCATTTTCTTGGACTCAAAACATGGTAGTGCATGACTAACACACAAATGTTAGAAAAGTACTCTACGTTACATCTTTGAATTGTAATAAAACTTTGCGTACAAGGCTACATACCCTAGCCTAACTCTTGTAGAGATTTAAGCTAGTTAGTGGAATATTGCTGAAAATAGAAATGTTTGTTGATTTCCAGTCTATGATGATTTGCTGCAGTGGAAATCTGAAAATTCAAATTACCATCATTAAATACACCACAGTAGGTTCTACAAAGTTCCCAAACTTTATTTCATTTTGCTTGCATGATTAATAAAATACCCCATTCCTAAATCAGGATAGCCAGGCGTGGTGATTTTCCACCACTTTTTTTTTTTCTTTCGATTGCGACAAAAAACACTATGTAAAAATAAATATTGCTACTTCCGGCGACACGGAACTCAAACACGATCAAAGTTTGCGTACACAAAAATTTGCTTTAACAAGGAGTTCATTAAAAGTTTTTTTTTAATGTACACTTTTATTATATTGGCGCTACCGTGTTTGGTGTTCGTGGTCAACATTATGATTGGTTATTAGCAGTTAAAAGGTAACCGATCACGTTCAAGCTCACAAGCTCGTAAGGGTATCAACCCAAATTAAAATTTTTTATTATTTTGTGCAATTTAGAGACCAGTTATTTTAAGAAGGAATATATAGAAAATATATCGAAAAGAACATAAATGAATTAGAAAATGTAATGAAAATTGGCTGCATGTACCCTGGTACAAAGCTAACAGTCAAGATTCATGAAATTATAAATAAGTAGTTGAATCTTTGAAATTCAGTTACTAGGATAAGTGTTTTTAAACGAAAATCCCCTATTTTAACCAGGGTTTAACACTATTTTATATCTAGAACAAAGAAAATGCAATAAAAATCATTACATCGTCAAATGTTGAAATTATGCAATTCAAATTGATAATTCCATCAGGTTATTTTTTAATATTCTTCCATCGTAAATCCATCAGATCAGTGACGTCAGAAACAAAAATGCACATTATGCTCATTTTCTTTTCTGTTGGATTTAAAAATGTACCCAAATACTAGAAAATCAAACAGTGCAGCCTCTGGTGGCACGGCATCTGGAAAACCTTGCAACCTTGTCCTAGATAGATAGGTAGGTAATAGCATCCTGCCAAGCAAGCTATAGCCTTATTTCACGGACGAATTTGGATTTTGCTCAAAGTTTCATTAAAATTCTTAATGGTGATATTGGAGCTCGTAGATCGATTGACATGGATTGACCCAAGCGCAAAATGCTTTACGAAATCTCAAACCCCTCCCAATAGACAAATAAGTAAAACACGATAGGTTCCATGACCTACCGCAATCGATTTTCATTGAACTATATGTACATATGGACTAGAGTCAGATTAAATCATTATAAATGCCAATATGTACTATAAATAAACGCTCTTCTTCCAATTAAACGTATTTAGCGTTTTTAATGAACATACCCCACTACAACTGTAACTGCGATACGATGACGAAAAGAGAATAAAATAAAATACGAGATTCGACAGTGCACGGAATAAATTCAGCCGAAGAGCAAACACTATTAATATTTGAAATGTGGATAGAAATAATTAACGAACTATACGATATCAAAAATATCCACGTTTGCGTGCGTCTGCACCATGTTGGAGCGACCGAGCCGGTACGGGTGGACCGAACAACCAACACGTCGACCGGCCTCGGGCTTGTTGATTGAGCAAACTTCATTATAAATTATAGTGTTGTTGTATAGCTGACGGCTAGGATTTTTTAAATTTCTGTACATATCGCGAACCGGTGTGCGTGAGTATCCGTGTGTTTGCTAAATTGTTTGCACTGATTGGGTTTATTATATCGGAAGCGAAATGTCAATTGTGCGCTTCGATTGACATTTAACTTGTTCCGACCGATAAACAAAAGATAAACGCGTTCGCGTTCTGTTTTCACGTGTTTTTCCCCTTTTTTGTTACGTTTCGGCTTCCGCCGTAATGCTCTATCTCTATATTTCTCTACAATTTACAGAACGGTATTCGCATTATAGATGACGCCGGGGGCAAATTGAATTTCAACATTAGCATCGTTGAAATTCAATTAATAATTGTACTCTTTTGATTTTGATTTGTTTTAATGGATAACTATCATTGTCCAAAGTAATATCTTTGAAACGAATTTTCAGATTATGATTTGCAGATTAATCACCTAAGACAAGACCTTAGAATATGGAGAACATGCAATCAGAAGTATGAAGTGGTACCTAAAAGTTCTCAACATGTAGCGATACATAACGTCATAACTCCGTCCACCTTTAAGGGAACTTCTTTAAAGGTGATGAAATTTCCAGCGTCTCTCCCTCCAAAAGGATGCACTCTAGAAGACTTGTTTTACTAACGTGTTCAGCACCATCCCCAATGAAGCTTCGATCTCCTCCATTGTGTCAAAACATTATCCCTTCATCTTTGGAAAGAGCTACAAGGAACTAAATCAGGCAAGGTACGCTAGATGAGGAATAACAATCGCCTTGCTTTTCCCTAAAAGTAACCGTACGATCACGGCTGTATGTGACCTGGTGGAGAACCCATTTACTCCTATTTCCACGGGCGTTTCATTCTCATATCCATAGCTGCCTTAGAACATCACGGTAAAACGCTGCAATAATCGTCTGACCAGGATATATCTAGTCTTTCTGGATAATCACATCAATATAAAAAAAGAAGATCAGTAACGACTTGTTTAGAACGCTGCTTTGCACTTGACGCTCTTTCTGGATGCTTCTATTGTGACGCTCCGTTGTTATTTGGTTTCGGAATCATACCCATGGACCCAACTTTCCGAACACTAACGACCTGCTGATAGTAGCCCGGAATATTCATCGTCATCAATTAATATTTGGCAATTTTTGTAAGTTTGCTGTGTAAATGCTTCCTTTAACAATTTGTGTGTTTTTGCGGCAGTCTTATCGACATTAAAATAGAAACATTATAAAATCGCAAACACAAACAGGCACAACAATGCTAAATGTTTACTTACAAAGAATGTTTCCACTCACAATGAAACTGATTGGCATGCCTCATAAAGAGTGTGCACAACTCCACGTAGCAGTGCTTAATTATAACAGCACCCATTCCCGGGCGTGATTCGAATTCAGGGTACTTTTATGGATACCACCTGGCATCTCTCAACTCCAAAATATTGCCTGAAGCAAGGTATCTTTATACAAACATGGACATTTCTGCGTTTATATTGAGTTTGGCCGTTTGGTTATGTTAGACGCCTAATGAAAAACGTAAGGCAGCTGCACCCATAAAAAAATGCTGGACCAATTAACTCTATGACTAAGATAGCTTTTGCCTTATATCTATGAACTTTGCTCTGTATAGAGACCAGAGGGCCGTTCAGCAGTGACACTTCAGTATAATCCATCGTTCCATCAAAAATCAGTGGATCATCTTGCTGTTGTCCAAATTGATGACATCGGAGGTTTTCACAAATTATCAGCTGATTGCTCGGATGCCACTGAAAAATGCTTACACTACGTTGGCAGTCAAAATTGGGATATCAGCAAATAACTGAATAATTAATCTAACTATCAGTTATAAAATACAATGGAATCGACTGCAATGAGAATTAATTCACCTTTATTGCACGAAAGTTAGTGACTTCAGTTTGTCGAACTATCTAAAGTAAAGGTCCCTCTAGTGGTAGAGAGCTCGATTTCTAAAAGAAAATTCTTTCTTCCGGCCTATTATCTTTGAAGCAGCTAAAGACGGTAGTGTTGAAAAGGATGAATTACTTCTTTTGTATTTATTAATGTCGAATCTTTCTATAACAAGTTTCAGTGTACGTTTAAGTATGTCAAAGTGAAATTTCATCAATTAAAAATCATTCGGTCAGTCTTCGTAAAAATTCTCAGTAAAGTTTCACGTTGTAGTGTTGTAAGTGCGGTAAAATATTATCAGAAAGCATCGAATCTCAACTACAGTTGGGTCCTTGTATCATGCTGCGTCAAAAATAAATACTTTCGGCATGTGCTTTGACAACAATGTATTTAAAAGTAAAAGTCGTCAAAATAGCTTGAAATGACGCTTTATCTATGAATTCAAATAAAGATCTAAATTGCCGAAAGAGACCCTCCCGAATTCCACGACCCCAAATTTTATCTAAATAACTTCCAAAAACCCGGAATTTCTAAATTTTCTTTGATCCTCCAAAGCAATGCTTGCAACATATCCAGTACAACATTTTCTGAAGTGCTTTCTGAACGAACTACTTCTTTTTGGAATTGGTTCGTCTGCGGACACTCAAACAGTTGATTGTCGCTTGGTTTCCGGCTCGTACGAATATATTGAAGTGTCGAAATCTATCGGAAACACCTCCTTTTCACACCCAAAATGTTCATGCAAAATCCAACGTGCTCCGATCTACGATGTGCTTAAGCCTGCGTGGAGTTTAGATTCAGCATGTCTATTAGACATAAATATATTTATTTGTAATTTTCTCTTAGAGCTACACAACCCTTTCTCTCCTCTTTTTCCTCAGTCCCCTCCAACCCGTTAAAAACCTCATCAC
Source organism: Marronus borbonicus (assembly GCA_902655005.2). Taxonomy (NCBI): domain Eukaryota; kingdom Metazoa; phylum Arthropoda; class Insecta; order Coleoptera; family Scarabaeidae; genus Marronus; species Marronus borbonicus. The sequence goes on from LR737397.1 coordinate 1,941,451, forward strand.
ATACACACTAATTAGATTATTTATTTATGCCGAATAATAACCTGAACGCGAGCGAATCTTTTAACCATCGCACCGAAGAATTTCCAATTATCCGGGCACAATGGAAGCGATAGGGAATCCAAGGACTGGTCGGTTCTCACAAGCATAGAAAAGGAAAATTCGCGGAAGCGTGATAAAACGGCTCCATCACGACGAAAAGTGTCTCCCATCAGCCCGAGACTCGATCCCGTTTCAATCGGTCCCGGTAATTAATTCAGTCTAGTCTCTTGGGGATTCCCCGCAAACACTGGCGGCCGTAGCGGTAGCGGTAGCAACAGTAGTAAAGTACATAGAGTAGATGGAGAGAGAGAGGATCTTCTATCCACTCCAGTCTCATTTGAACTACGGGTTACCTCTACGTACTACCATTTCCCGAGGTATCTCTATACATAAGTTGTACGTATAGTGTGCTATAGCGTGTAGATTAAGCTGCATGAAGTATATAGAGACACTGTTCTCTACATACAACGTAGAAACACCGTTTATTATGTAAACCGTTCCGAGTTCTAGTTGCGGAATAAATGAATATGCTATCATTGCATGTGTTTCATGGTTTAACTAACTATAGACGGTGATAATCGAATATGAAATAATTATATCCCGTATTGGTTTAGTATAGTTCAACTTAGAACAAGATAAGATATTTTTTAGAGATTTAATTTCATGTGAGACCTTTTCTTGGTAATTCTAGTCAGTTGTAAAAGCATATCCAGTATCTCGTCCGCAACCATGCTTCTGCAATATTTTAACACAATCTGCACAGTCTGCTGCGCTAGAGTTCTTAGAGCTAGCAAATATTTATCGCAATTAATAATGTTGAGAATTCATTTAGCGATAAAATAGATAACATATGCAACATATTGTAAGAAACAATGTTTCTTCAATAACATTGCCCGAATAGAATGAATCCAGGATCAACATAGCTGTTGCTAGCGTTGATTATTCTTGATTATCCTTAGGATCCAAAATAAAATAAGATAATGCTTACCTTTATTAATTAGCAAATATACCGTGAGGACGTAAAGTATGAAAAAAACATCAACTTTATTGTTACTTTCTGCATATTTAAAAAAAAAATTTTCATTATACATGATGGCTCATGCGTAGCATACGATATACCTAGAAGTATCGAATAATTTTGGATTTATACAGGTTTAGGATTCTTAGTTTTTGGGGCTCGGTAATTACTAAAACACAAAAGGAAATAAGTAAATAAAAAATAAATGCTGTAACATTATCGAGACCCTTGCAAAGTAGACTTTGTAAATCCTAAAAGAAACATTTAATTTTGTCAAAACGAAACACCAATAATTTATTCTAATCAGGAACTGAGTGAATTAGTTGCATCTAATAAAAAGGAAATTAACCGAACCGCAAAGAATTAAAATATTAATGATGATCTTTTTTAACTGCCTATTTAAATTGTAATAAATCAATGGAAGCTTAGATAATTATTAAAAAAAAAGCAGTTCTAAAAGTATCTTTCTCCCATGTTCATTAGTTTCAAACAGTGAGTGGTAATTGCCGAAAAAAGTTTCCCACTTCCCGAGCAACCCGGTATATTCAAAAATAGCGGATCTTGCAATACATTTCGAAACCTTTGGACGTTCATAACTTCAGTCATGTTGAAAAAGGTTTCACGACATGCTACTTGAGAATTATTTTAGAATTTGATGTAGAATTCGAATAATGAAAAATTTTTAAAATAAAAATAAAATTGAAATGTCCGAACGATTTCTCACAGAATGCACTGTTGCATCTGTTGCGAACTAAATGGATATCCTTAAGTTCGGGAAGAATGCGCAATATGTATGGTACTCTGTCCATAACTAGCGATTACTTCTATCCAACTAACCTCCATCATAAAAGAAGCTGCGATTCTAATGAGATAGTTTAAAATTGCTATATTTTAGATAACACTGACCAATAAATAACAGCCATTCCGAATTGCACGTCATGTCGTTTGTTATGAATTGTTTGAATAACACTAGCTGTAGCTTCGATTGATATGACACGGGCTGAGATCTTCAGCTGCAACATTGTATCTCATTATTTCCGCTAGAAAGACTGACGAAACCTTTTTTCTCTCATTTCGATGTCTTCCTCCAAAGCATAAAATGTCTCAAGAACTCGAAAAATTGTTCAACTATGTGTGGACAAAAAATAAATCAAACGCTCCTCATAGGAAAACTATTGAGATCACATAAAAGTTTTACCAATTGCAAGTGTTATCTGAAGGGGGTACAGCGGCCTCCAAACTACCCGCAGGCCAACATTGGTCCATAATAATCAGGTTTTTATTTAACGACTAATTAAGAAACACAATAACTAACACGCATAATTTTAGTTAACTTGGATCTGTAAAAATGTTTTTTTGTATATTTCGCCTTGGAGAATGTTTTCTTTCACATAGTTCTTAAAGCAGAAAAAAAAGCCACGATCAAATTTATGCAACTTGATCAGTTACATAAACTTGCTCATGATTTTTTTTTCATACGGAGGCTCATATAGAGCCCCAGAAATGATGAGTTTAAATATTTATCTTTAAAAATATCACTTCGCTGCAACTCAGTTATTTCCACTTAATGTTCTGGAGCTGGAGAGTTTCTATGTCGGCGTTAAAAGGATTTTGAAAAATCTTGATATTATTTGCAACTGCATCTAGATATTAAAAACAAGACTCAACATTAATTTATTTTGAAAGCATCCAAAGCTTCAACTGCAAAATCTATTGGAAACGGAGTCCCAGTTTGCTGGCTGAATGCTTGGTTAAAGTGCGTTAAAAAAAAACATGATTACACAATATTTAAAAAAAGCAGTAGAAGACGTTAAAAACAATGCGTTGACATTAAGAAGTTCATAAAGAGCTACTTCTCGCTAACAAACTTAGAAGGATTTGTGCTGAATGGGGTTATCCTATTGACATTTTGACTGTAAGGATGATTGTAAAGGAATTTTTGGACAAAAAGGGCAAAAAATTGGCAAGAATATGGCACCCAAGAATGTTGTGAACTTTGATGAGACAAATCTGTGCGATGTCTCGGGTAAAAAAAAATTGTTATTAGGCGAGGTTGCAAGTATCTCGAAAGAGTGATTAATAGCACTAAGGCATCCGCTTCTGTTATGTACAGTGCTGCTGGAGATGCCAGCATGGAAGACTGGTGTTGTCTCTTGCTCCTCAACAACACCAGTCTTTAGAAATCTTCTGAAGAAGCTGACAGGATGGTCAGCGAAACGTCAAGTAAAATTTTAAGTACGCGACATCACCCGAAAGACATTTCTACTATGGATTACGGTCGTGAAAGCCTGAAGAGAAGAAATGGAGCTTCATGACTCCGACGCAATTATAGATAAATCAACAGAGTCGTATGCTTTTAATGGCGAATACAGCGAGCATTACGAAACAGCTAGAGTGCCAACACATCATATTATTCCAAACACAGTTTCTTACCGATACAGAGTAAATATGGAAGAGGCACAACAAGGAGACTGGAATTTCTACTTCCAATTACAAATTACTTATTAGAAGAGTGACCGCGTTCACCGAAAATGGAAATTTTAAAGGCGAATTTTATCGAGAAAGAGCCTTCAATGATTTTCTGGGACTTATTTATGGACTGCCAGATGTTCAGGACATTAATGAATTAAATTATAATTGTATTAAAGGAAAGTTCAATCCACCAGAAGAGTACAGAAATGGGCTCAAAAAATTTGATATTAATATTGAAGAATATGTGTGTGTTTCCGATGTTATTTTGTAATAAATTGGTTCCGTTTTCGTTGAATTCGTTGAATTTCGTTTTTTTAGTATAAACACGATTCTATTCACCCTTTTAGAAGAAGAATTGAAACTATTGTAGAAATTCACTTTACCCCAACGTATGTAGACCAAGAGCCAAATTTCAACGTATTTCAAATAATACTTTCGCTTTCCCTTTAACCTGCACAGTATCGACTATATATCCGATGATTTCCATTCACCCCACGTAAGGTACAATTGTGAAGCATGCCAACACATCTACATACTATTCTCATAGTAAAACACGTACAATAAATAACGTCGCGTTAACGAGCCTGTCGTCGCAAAAGAATCGTTTTTAGTAGAGCGTTTCCAGGAAGAAAATAATTACCCAGGTCCTCGTCAGGTGATATTACATACCTATATACGTGGAGAACGTGAGATGAGACTTCTCCTTAACACCAATACGTTCACGTCCGTGTATTTGTGGTCGCGGTATGTCGTGGCCATAAAACCGTGCGCGTAGAGTCGCCATGTTTGCCTCTTCGTATGGCGGCGGTCCGCAGTAACGGCGGCGTCTCTTATCTTTTCCTCCGCCCTGCGATAAGCCCCAGGTACATAGTTAATATGAATTACAGCATCACTGCTCGGCTCTCTTGTTTGCTCATTCGTTCACAAACATGCACACACACGCATACATCTAGCTATATACCTACGTACGTAAAGGCTGCTGATGTAGATGCGAGAGTTTCAAGCTGCATACACATATACCTGTTCTCCTCTCCCGTTCAAACACGGCCAAGGCTCGCTTGTTTGAAAGTCTCCGATGATCTGCGGTCTTAATTTTTTCCCCGTGCATCACTTTCCGCTCACGTCCGCTTTATTACGGACGGTTGTACATATTTACCGGCAGCGGTGTCGTGTTGGTATTCGACCTCCTCTAATTTAGAGCTGTTTTTCTTCGGATTTACGGTCACGGTGATGATGCGCTATTTTTCTCGTGTTTCGCAAAGTATTGCTCTGACCTTTAGCGTAATATGTTGACTACGAATAATTGGTTTATTGTAGATAGAGCAAAATATAGAGATGATTATAGCCAAAACCAAATTGATATTATTTCGTGAATATATTGTCACGAAATATTCTTCGATTGCTTTTAATCGTTGTCTACAATCAACAGTTTTTGAGTTGTTTTGATCAGAATTTTTCTTTTGGCATCATTTGGCATTTGGCAGTCTATCATTTGTCATTTATTCTTTTTTATTTCCAAGAGTAGAAATCAAAATTTTAAGAAAACTTGCATTGCTCATAAATCACCTCCTTCTTCTCTGAAGGATTCCCTCTACTGTTTTCTACCGTTAGTAATTTCCTTGATTTCGCGCACCCTCTTGCTTCTTTTTTCTCCAACCTTTGCCATTTTTTATATCAATTCTACCGTCATTTGCTATTATGCTTCCCAAATATTCGCATGTTATTACTTCTCCTATATTTCTACTTTTGATTCGGAATCCTGTCTTCCCATTTCCTTTTATTGTTGAAAATCATTATTTTTGCTTATTTCCATTACCAGTTCCTTTTATTCCTTCAGTCCAGATGTTAAGCAAATTTTGCATCTTCTTGGAGTTATCTGTTATTAATGTTACCAAGATTCTCCTACCAGCCCTAACTGGTTGTAAATCTCTATACCCCACAACTGCAATAAACAACCATGACTACGATAAACAATAATGGGCCAAATAGGTCGTTCCCAAACTCTTTTAGATACGTTCACTGGATTAAAAAAGATCCGATAAAAATTCTCTAATAATACCTTGCACCAGTCTTTAAAACCACTACAGAAGCAGGTAGTGTTTAAAAAAAAATGGGTGTTGACTTCATCAGTTGTTTATTTAATTTTTTAGTATCTGACTTATAAATTTGTTTTGTAAATTTTCGAACCAATAATTGTCAATAGCAGCTCGATGACCCAGTGTTAAAGAGACCCACTCCTCACAGAAGCAAAGTTAGAAGCTGTGCGATTGAATTTCACCACAGTTGGTAACAACTTTCTGGTGAGTCTGGTGCAATCTCCAATCACCATATTGGGGAATAATTAATTATGTTTCTCTCCTTGCGGCGAGGAAGAGTTAGTAAAGTAATTTACACACAAAAGCTCCTGTATTTCATAGCGCATATTGCCCGTTAAATTATTCATCATATGTAAAAACAGAAAACGAATCTGTGTTTATTATGTTAAAATTGTTTAAAGTTTTTTTTTATTCATCATTCATTCGTCAAATGTTGTAAAAGTACACGAAATTGTGTATGCCACAAAACAGAGAAGTCTCAAAATGTGGCACTAAGGAAATAAAATGTTCAAAGCGTCAACGAATGAAACATTTAGCAAAAAACCAATAATCGTATCTTGCCAAAGCTAACATAAAAAAATGATGATAACAAACAAAAAGGTTTATGGAACAGAATATACACTACGACCAAAAAGTCTGGAAGCGGCTAAATATTTCAAAAATTTCTAAGCGAAACTCTTTGAAATTGAGTACAGAGTTAGAAGGTTTACTTTTCATTAGCTGTAATTTTTTTTACCTTATACCTTCATTTGTTTCTAAGATCCAAGACTAACTTGATTCTTTAGAGCATCTTTTTCAGAATTCAGTACTGTGACACTTGTTAAATAAAAATGTGATAAAAGTTATCGAAAAATATTACATTAAAACAAGTCAAGTCGCCAATCAAAAGCATAAAGGCTGAAATAGGTAAGAAAGTGGTCAAGCCAACCCGAGTATGTAACAGTGAGACATAAACATTAACAGAAAGGCATAAAAACAGAACATAGAGATGATGTATTTAAGAAAAATTGAAAACAAAACAAAAAGAGATAAAATAAAATATGGACTGGTGAAATGTGAAAATTCACCATTTCCTTGGTTTTCCTGAAACAATGAAATTTTTTAAAAATTTCAACCCCAGTATGATCTAGAAAAATAACGAGAGGTATTAAGTTCGAGATCTTACCATGATTTTTCGAAAATTTAATTATGTCGGAAAAACCAGGGAAGTCACGAATAACTAAATGAATTTTTAAAACTAGAGTGCGAGAAAAAAAAAATAGAGGGGAATATACCAAAAAAGAAAAATTGGAGGAAAGGACAGAAAAGACCGCAGATCGAAGTACATGGTGGAAAATGTATAGAACAAAAGAGTAAATACAACTTCATAGCTTTATACTTCTGGTAGAAAGGTTCACAAATAAGAAGAAGAAGTCACCAAACAAATGAAAAGTTAGTTTCAACTTGTCAAAGCTCGCATTACTGTCTCAAAATGCGTTGCTTAAATGAAACTGACAGAATTGAAATGTTAATGATGAAGAATGAAGTAGAAGATGTGGTTGTGCTGAAGTGATGAGTTTTTTTTATATATTTCCGTCAAAATTTGAAATGAAAAAAAAAACATAAGTCAGATTGCTGAACTCAAATTTGGAAAAAATTCTGTTTCCAAAAATTATAGAACGCTTCCTAATGAAAAAAAATCAAGGTAACCTTATATCTCAAAAACGAGTAAAGCTCGACGAAATTACAATTAATGTAACCTTTAACTCGACACCAAATTTCAAGGATTTTCACTTATTAATTCTTGAGATATTTAACAGCTTCCAGACTTTTTGACCACAATGTATAAGCTTGAGTAACTATATAATTTCAGTTCCGTTGAAATTAAATCATATGGCAATAATTTATTTTCCTTTAGCTTCAGCATTTTGCTCATTAGGTATCCATTTCTTTCAATTTCTTTGGTCCTTCGCTAATTTCTTGACTTCTACCGATATTTTATCTTCTCATTCTTCCAATTCGTGTATCTAATCCATCCATATTTTCCTTGGTCTTCCATTCCTTATTTGTACAGCTCCGGTTGTCTTCTTGGCACTCCCATTTCCCTCAAAACGTTTTCACATACTCACTCCGGTGTATTGAGAGCAGCTTTAAAATCTTGGAAAGTTATTCATGTATATTATTGCATAGTTCAGCGAAAGAAATATCAATGTCACTAGCGTAAGATATATTTTGTGCGACCTGATGGCCCAAAATAACTCGCCTTCTTCCAATGTGGCGCAGAGAAACTGTATGTGGCACTTCTGATTTAGTGCTTTCAACTATTCTGCTCTGTAATTATCGCAAATTAAATACTTCTTTATCTTACAGGTAGACATTACTAAATTATTTTCTCCCTGTTCCCTAAATATACCCAAATAGCCACTCTTTCCATCTTGCTCTCATATCCTACCCAGTTAATTTGAAAATAATAATATTTGTGTAATCAAAAAGATTCAAAGCATCCAATGTTTTCCCAAGACACGTTTCTATTCTATTCCATTTCGAGCACTGTCGATATTCAGGATATTAAAGAGAAGCGTTCGCAGAACACTCTATTCGATTCGATTGGGAACGCCGAAGGTTAGACGCTTTATAGGTGTATGTTATATGATCGACCTTCGTTTGGACGCAAAGCTTTATACGTACATACGTCATCGTATTTGTGTGCGTGTACCGTGAATAGCGAGCAATAAAGTTTAATAATGCGGCCCGGAACAGATGGAAGGCGCTGCCCGGAGCGACTGTTGGTGGGCCACGCGTGCCCTCAAGTACCTAGCGGCATTATGCCGCTGCACCCTCTCGCCGGCACCAGCCAACTTACTACAATCACTGCCTTTAATAAACCGCAAATTAATTTCGTTGTCGGACGAACGATAAAGAGACTATGAGGATGTTTCACGTGATGAACTGGCTAGAATGATCTGTGAGAATTATTTGATATAAACGAAATGAGAAAAATTGAATAATTTACTTTGGTTAAAGCTTAGCTTTCAGGAAGATTCCGAAACAAAAATATGTTGACTAGATGGTCAACCATTGTTAATCTTACTTTGTACAATGAAAGGGCCAATTGCACAGATGACACTTTAAAGTTAAGTGCAACTTAAAATGGGAAAGCCTTAATACTTTCCACGCAATTTTATGCCTCTCTTAACTCGACCCAAGCTTTCCATATTATAAGGCGCACTTTAGATACCCCTTAATTATTTAAACTAAGCCTCCTAAATCTTAAAATTTGTATTTACAAGCGCAATCGAAAGAGTCGGCGCTAGTAATAACGATAACTGACAAAATGTACAGAGTTGCAGTGTCCTTGGTTCGGGTAACCTGGGATAGTGGTGGGAATTGGAATAAAATGGGTTAAATTAAAAGTTTATTTATATTTTGCAACGCCCTTTATATTTATATTTATTTAAACCTAGTCTTTTTCTTCCTTTTTTTCGAGTGTTCTTCAAAAAAAGTTTCCCATTAGGTCCGTCACTTCAAACAAGTATTGCTTGAGAAATAACGAGTACAGAGACAGATAACTTGAAACAGCCTATTTTTTTCTCTCAAAATTGATCCGTAATTGTACAAAATTTTTTTCACAGTTGATAGCCCAAATTATTTGGCATGGTATGGTATATTTAAAATAAACAACACATTTAATCTTTTAGTCACAGTGTATTAAATTTCAAAACGATCCCAAGTTACCCGAATTTATGATACAATACCAAACATTAGTGGCTCGTTGCTCATGTAGTTACTCTTAATTTTTTTTTTTTAAGATGCAGAGTACGGCATTCCTTGAAATATTTGCCTTAGAATTGAACAATTTCATCTACAGAAGTTGTTGAGAACCTTTTTGATAATTGAAAAAGAAAAGATTTGTGTTCCTAGCATGTGAACGCAGGCTAAAATTAAAAAATACAAAAAATATTAAATATTATTTGAATCGGTACAGGACAAAAACACAACGTCTTAAGGATCTAGTTTTTGATCTTCATCTTCATCTGTATCAAGTAAGTTAGAAAAATGTTCTTGGGCAATCGCTTCCACAAATCTTTTTCAAAATTACAGGCGCTTATTTCTCTCCCATTCACCATTATGAGTCGTAACTTCGTATAGCAAACGGATAGTTTGCTTTATAATGAAGTTTTAAAAATTCTGTTTCATTATACACAAGCTATTATTGAACTTCCACCGCGCAAAATACAAACGAATGTTTTCTTACATTTTGAAAGATCTCATTCCAGTCACCTGATAGTTCACATTTTGCTTTCTGATTTACTAAAGCCATGTTTTTGATCATCTCGAGATTAAATAATTCTTATTTTGTCATACAGAAGAATCTCAAAATACTTCAAGCGCTTTGACTTCTTTACGCCGTTCATAACAAAGCGATGAAGAAGAGAAACTACTTCCTCTGATCCCCTTTTGGCAATTTGATCGTCAGTACAGAACGTGGCTTCCCTCGTAAACAAAATATGTATAAAACGAGAGCTGCCGTTTGTAGAAAGCGTCATTGGCACTTATATTAGCAATGGCAGGTTCTTTTGGTAATCCATTGCAATTGCTCCAAATTCCAAAATGGGATATTTTTAAATGTACCAATTTTTTTTTGATCTTTTAAGCTGTAACAACTCCTCCCATTCAAAGATTGTACATGAGTCAGGACCCTTTTTTCAGTTTCAGAAGAAATTTTATGGGGCTTATTTGTGTGTTTGCCACGGGTATCAATAGGTATAACTCCAGTTGTTACCAAAGTCTTTTTTAAAGTTTGCAGTGTTCTATTCGTTACATCATCTTTAATTATTCATATTTTATACTGATAAGTGTGATCATTTAATACAGCAGATTCCGTGGGTTATCTTGATCTGCTTCTTGCTACCGGAACTATCTCTGTTTGGTAATAAATTAAATAGTTTGATATTCGATCGTCGCTCTCATTAACTCTTCTCGTGATCTATTTTTCCTTACCTGAATTGTTTGGGATTAAACAACCATTACTACAATCACTGCTAGAACTGGCAACACTTGCCGTATTTCACAAAATATTTTGTAATAGAAGGATTAGAAATAATTCTACACAAACATAAAGCATTCCATTGCCATAACCTCGAAGCGCTTCGTTATTACATTATAGGCAACGATTCTGATCGCTTTTTTAAAAAGTACTTTATTTTAAATGTACATTTACGGTGACAGTGAAAGTTTTGGAGATGTTATAACATCATAATACATCGCCTCGGATATGAGATAAGGAATAAAAGTGCAACAACTTTGATCGTTATTCCCGTATAGACTTCAGTTAGTTTTGCAACAGCAGCTCTGTATAATATTGCGGGAACCTGGACGCCCTTTACCTATTGAAATACAGGATCATGTAATGAATAAGGAATGGTAATGTACATATTCCTGCATTGATTAAGTAAGCTCTTTTTTTTAACTTGTAAAGGTTTCTTAACCATCATTATAAAAGAGACACCGTACTGAAACTAGCAGATACGTAAAAAAAAAATTAAAATCTGCCACACTCCGCCCCAAACAAGTTTAATTAATTAATTCGAAACAGCTGCTTCGAGAATGCTTGAATCCTGATTTTTTAACTATATGAACTAATGATGTGAGAGAAAACTCTAATTTTAATGCCTGTTCTATGCCTACTCTCAAGAAAAAGAAAAAATGTTATTTACAAGTATCTCCTTCTGCTGCCTACACACCCTCAAACTAAGGCATGCGAAAAACACAGAAAGACGAAAGGGTCTCTTATCATTGTAGCACAAAACATAAAACACACGTATGTCCTATCCTAATAAATCAAACAGAACTGAAAATGACAACGGTACGTTCTCTCTATTCATGAAATTGGTGTTGTTTCTTGTGTAAATAGTTTCGTAAACGTTTAATTCTCGCGGCGAAGTTACATTCTTAATGTTTTAATTTAATTATGTCCGGTTTCGTTTATGTGTTTCTATGCGATTCTATTCGACCGTATCTACAATACTTAATGTGCTCATTGAATCTGGTGCCTATCGCTCTTTTCGTTTGACCAATATAGGCTTTACCACGGCCACTACATGCAACATTATAAATTCCCAACGTTTCCTTCATGTCCGGTACATCTTTCAGATTGCCACGAAGGTTTCTGAGTGTATTTCCTTGACCTATTTTGACCTCTAGAAACTCGAAACAACTGTTCCGGATTAATTAATTAAACTTGTGTGATGCGGAGTATACCGATACCTTAGTGTTAGCATTCCTTGCTATCATTATTGAACAATACTAATTTTGAAAATTTAGTTGTTTAAACTAAACAAATTTTACTCAAACAAATCAAGTAAATTGTTCAAAAATTGCAAATTCCAAGTCCTCAATTATAACGGAGGATCAGTTTATTCGAGGCGTGGAGACGAGGTAATCTTTCAAAACGTCGTATTGTTTAATGTACATATTTTGCATAAAACTGTGCGTACCTCAATGAAAATATTTTTCAAAGTAAACGGCAATGGCCGGGGTTAAGAGTCTCATGCACAACGATTCTAAATCGCTTTTACCAAAAAAAATGTATTGAATGTTATTACGGATTAATGGGTATAACCTTTGTAATTCCATTGTAAGTGTGTACGCGACTTTAAACATGATAACGAACGTTTAATCAGAAAAAAAGACTTAAGTAACGCTCAAGAAACGCATCCGTTTTATTTGTACAGTCGCATATACTCGTACAACAATTAAATCATTACGTAACGCGATCACCTTATGCCGATAAGTGGTTCTGCAAGATAATCCTTTCTGCTATGACCAGTTTTTCTCGAACAAAAAAAACGTCGCACTTGATCCCTGTATCGTATAAATGCCTTTATATAACCGCTTTGGGTCTCGGATAAGGGTTTGGTTTCCATAGTGAGTCACCGAGGCCTCTCTTGTTCTCCAATTAGGTCCTCCTCTTGTTACCAAATCTTGTCCGCCCTTCTTGTAGGCGGTAACTCTCTCAAGTTCTCCTATAGAAGAAGGTTCTTGAGCTTCATGTTATCTCGTGTATGTGTGTGATGGTTCTTTTTTTATTGGTTTCCTTTTAAGATTTATGTTGACATGGAGATATTTTGTGTGTTTTTTTTTCTCCCTTGTTACGTAAGTGTTGTCGATTAACATCGGTTTGTGTGCTAGAATAATGTTGGAATGATTAAGCTTATATAACAGCATGATGAATCGAATGGAATTTGTGTACGTAAGGAATGTGTATGTAAAGAGTCACATTGCTATAGGACAAGTTACGTAAGCTATGTAATTGGAGAACTTTATGGAGAAAATTGCGTTTAATCGCTTTCAAAATCTAGTAGTAGCATGTACTTAATACAGATTTTCCAAAACATTGTGGTGGATGTAAGTAGAATATCATAATGTAATATAAGTTAAGTTTATGAAAATATTGTCTCAGAGACAAGATAGATTTTGCCTAATAGTATAATTTTAAATGAAATACCAAAAAATTTGAAGTTTTTGAGCCTTAATCAGGAAAAGTCATTATGATCAAATTGTTTCAAAATTAAATAGTTTATAATTTCTGTTTTCGCAACCTACGCATTGTAAGAATTTTTTGCTGAAATTAAATGTAAATATATTAAGCTCAAATATATTTTGTATTTAAATACGGGACAAGAACAAAATTTCTTCAGATCAAATATAAATTTGTTATTAAACATTTATATTCAAATTAAATCTCTGTTCGACATTTTGTCATTCTGATAGCTTCTTCGGAATAACTGAACTATTATGTATTACTTTTTGCTTTCGTGTTTATCTAGTGGAAAGTCTACCACAACTTGTGTTCATTTCGATGGCGATTTTCATTTCGGTTGTCCTTATTGCTTAAAAGAATTCTTCTTTCTGCTTTGCTTTTCAGAAACTTTTCTAATCCTTAGAATTCAATTTATATTAAACACAAATATGTACTCATTTATATATTTATTTCTTTGCATTATAGGAAACTGCTTCTATGTGAGTTTTCGTTAAAATTTATTTGTATATTTACGTTTCTTGCTAATAAATAGAAATGGTGATTCTTGTTGGGACACAGCGGCGCAGACCGTACAAGATGTGCCGATGTTACACAAAATGCAAATGCATGACAAAAACAAAATGCAATTTTTTTGTATGTACAGGTAAAAAAGACACAAATAAATAAATAAAAAGTTATTCTGGCTTAATATAACATACTGAACATTATTTTTTTTTTCATCGAAAAAACCTCCTTTGCTGTTAATCACCGCTCGAACTATTCTAGGCATTCTTTCGATAAGTTTTGTTGAAACGAATTGTGGAATATTAATCCATTCATGTTGCAGAATATTCCGTAAATGTTCTTGTGAAGTCGGGCATATTTTTCGGATCCTCCTGTCCAGTTCATCCCACAACAACTCTGTAGGGTTCAAATCTGGGCTTTGTGAGGGCCATGTCATTACTTTCAGGGCGTGCTGTTCTTCTTGATCCTTTAGATAGTTCTTGCACACTAACGCAGTGTGTTTTGGGTCGTTGTCATGCATGAATGTAAAGTTACGGCCTATTATACGCAATCCTGATGGCACTGCGTGATTCTGGAGTATTGCAAAATAATTTTCCTTCCTCATTATACCCTGCACTCTGCATAAATCTCCCGTCCCAGCAAAGTGGAAACATCCCCACGCTAACACAGAACTACTCCCTTGCTTCACTGTAGGCACAATGCAGTTCGGGATCACTTTTCGGTTTTAGATCTTCGGACATAAACTCGTCGATTTTGCCCAAAAACCTCAAACCTTGACTTGTCACTCCAAAGCACGTGTTTCCAATCATCTAACGACCAATCTAGATGAGAACGGGCCTACTGTAGCCGTTTTGCTCTGTTGCCCCGACGTAATAAGGGTTTTCGAATGGCAATGCGTCTATGAAGGTCCGCTTGTTGAAGTCGACGTTTTACCGTACTCGCCGAAACTTGTTCTTCACGGCCGCGATTGACTTCGGCTGCTATTTGTGGCGCTATTAATTTTCTATTGCGTTTGCTTAATAATACAGTTCTCAAATCTTCAGCTTTTGTTGTTTTCCTAGATGCTCCAGGACGAACAGGATTTTCTATAGTTCCAGTTGTCCGATATCGCTTTATGATGTCATTTACTGTTGAATGAACTTCTCATATTTATTTTTTCAGCAATTTGTCGCCCCGAATATCCTTCTTCAAACAGCGTAATAATGCGTGAACGTTTTTCTACACTGGTGAAGTAAATTTTCTTAAAACTTTCGCGCAAAAACGGCAGATGCCCACCAACACACGTTTAACAGTAAAATGAAGCAAATTTATATCTTTACGCCCGTGATAAATAAACAAGAATGATACTGCGATATATTTCCTAAATGTATTGTTCGTTAATAATCCCCAAACGACCCGTTTCAAAAGATCGGTACTTCCGAGAAATTCTCGGAATGATAATAAAAGGAACTTTATTGTGGTTGTCGCAATATTTCTACTTTACATAATAATTTGTGGCTTTAATCCCTTAGAAAAGAGTGTATGCTTAATATTTTTCTAATTTTATGTATTAATAATCGTATACAGTGTGATACAATAGATTTTTATTGTATGACCGAACTTCACTGAACGGCAGTGCATCGCTTCTACTGTGTAGATGAAACCAACCGTGTACTATAAAAATGCACACAAATTGCATGGAATACACGAGATCAAAAAGTACATACATCGGAATTCGTTTTTAAATTACCATAGCGGTTCCGTAAAATGTGATGCTTGTAATGTGGTTTACAGCGAACAACAGTGCAAACGGCACGTGGTATCAGCGAAACACAGGGAAAATGTAAAAAATGATACACCACACCGGCTTTTCGCGACAGATTTTATACTCGTATTAAGTGTTTTTAACATCCCATAAACCGTTGCGGAGCAAGAGGCAATGCGTTCATTTTGGGAAGAATATGTTCCTGCACGGAATTTACCGAGCAGAAACCAACTGCGATGGCACTTTAGACGCGTAATATTACAAATTAGAAATGCCGTACAGGATATTATTAAAAATGAGAAAATATGGATAAAGGTGGACGAAACAACAAACGCTAACAATGTTATAGTAGATGGATCGTTGATACCATTTCTTTTGTGCAGCAAACGTCTTATAAATACGAAGCCAGAAACTAGAGTGCAGGTGATAAGATATGCTATTAATTTAATTGGTATACAGCGAAGGCAATTAAGCATATTTGCCACTAATGGAACCGCAATTATAACTAAAGTTGGCAGATTATTGAAAGCAGATTTTCCGCAGCTACGTCACGTAACATGTTTGCTACATCCGTTTCATATTGTAGCAGATACCAGGTATCCACGAGTAGACCAACTCATAACTACCACAACGAAGGTGTTTCTCAAATCCCCTAAAGGGATTTGCCACTTCAAGAACTTCTGTCCAGGAATTTCATAACAACCGGAACAATTTCAGAATAACAAATCTTTTATTTCGACCTGATTCTGAAGATATTAAAATAGACCATGAACTGTTTTCGGATCATCAAGTTAAAGCAGATATAGCGAAAATTTGAGAAAACTACTCTGTTGATGGAGAATCTCTCGGAAAATTGCAAAATAGTGCCGGAAGTACTTAACACTCTTGATAAGATGAAAACGGTACTGGAAAACTTGAGGACAGCACGCATCACAGAAATTTACAACCGTTCTCGATAAAAATCCGGATCTGCAGAAAATGCGATTTATAGACAAGTGAAATAAACATCCAAGCAAAAAATTAGAAAATTCATCAATAGAATACTACAGTTGTTTAAAATAAATGAAGAAGTTTGATCATAAAAATATATTGCCATTCCAAATATATATTTTATTTAGTGTTAATATACATTTTTTTATCAATATTTTATTAAATCCATTTTTCTCATTGCGTAGTTCATCCTTTTGCCGTTTTAATCTTAATTTTTGTTAATTCCATCATGGTAATCGGTCTCCTCAATTTTGCTGGTTTTTTTCTGTCTTAATGGAATTGATTATTGAAAATCTATAAATAACATTTCCAGGTCCTTTCATACTGTTCCTATACTACTAAAAAAAATTATTTCCTCTCGAACGGCAGAAGTTTAAATATAAAAATCGCCTACATCAACAGCAGGTTTATTAACAAACATTTACTGTTAAATATTATACAAATTTACACAAATTTTTGTGTTTGTAGGGCAAATATTTGAGGACTGCTTAATGTCGAAATATTCTAAAGCGATTATTTTAATATATTCTGAAAAAAAAAAGACATTCCAAACACACCTAACAGACACCTCCAGGTACGGTGTTAATAATATAAATATTAAATTTATAAAAAGTTTGTAAGAATCTTGATGAAAGCTGCACCGATACTTTCAACATTCGATGTTTTAATTGCTGATTGTGAGTGTTTTCAATAGAAAACAAAAAAACGGGTGAATATTGTGCGTATTGTTTGTACTTGACTATTGCTAATGATCTCCATATTAAGACACAATGTGGGACACATTCGAAAAAATTTAAATTCCTAACTCGTAAATTGTTTACTCTGAAAATTCTATGTTCAATGCATGTCACGTAGAAGGTCAACAAGTCCTTAGAAAAAGATAGAAAAACAAAGTATTTTCTGTAGGTTTTTATTTATTTTTCAACATAAACCCCATTTAGCTCTATACACGTTTCCAAGTGTTTCTCTAGCTTTTTTAAGCCCTCCGAAAAGTAGGATTTTGGAAGGTCCTCAAAATAGGCATGCGTTTGGGCGATAACTTCCTCGTTCGACGTGTATCGTTGTCCGCCGAGCCGTTTTTTCGAATTTGTAAATAAAAAAGAGTCACTAGGGGCTAAATCTGGTGAATACGGTGGATGTTGTACTAATTCGTACTTTAATTCCATGCACCCTCAATCACGCAACTTCTAGCAGACCATGATGTATCAATGAAGGATCAATAAGAAACATATTAAAGCAGTCTAAATACCATCCCTACAAACCACATTTAATTGATGGACTCTTAGAAGATAATTTTGATCGCAGGATGCAATTTGCAGAAATTATAGTGGAAAGAACTGAAGCTGATCAAAATTTTGTAAGAAACATTGTTTTTTCCAGACAAATGGTCCACAAAAACTTGACGTTTGATCTGGCATATTGGACGGAAACGTCATCAGCCCGTTCTTTATACATGGTGCATTAACATCTGTTGATTACTTGAAACTATTACAAAATAAAATTGTATCAAAAATAAAAGATATTAAAATAAAATCCAATAAATCCGCAAATCTTGCACCCAGATGCTTGGTATCAACAACAAGATGGTGCTCCACCACATTTCGATCAGCAGGTTCATGCATTCTTAAATCATAATTTCGCAGGGCAAGGTCCGATTGAATGGCCTCCTAGGTCTCGAGACATGACTTCCAGGGGATTTTTTCTTCTGGACACATTTCAAAAATGTTGTATATCGAAATAGGTCAACAACATTTGATAAATTGGAAGTTCGAATTAGAAGTGCGATCATAAACATTGTTCCGGTATATCTGCAGAATGCGCTGGTCGGTTTTGTTGATAAGCTTTTCAAAATTGCGAGTGTGAAGAAAAACTTAAAATAAAAGACACAAGTTACGAGTCTTTTCACAATAGTTTAGTAGAATTATTATTATTTATTATATTTATTAATTAGTAGTATTTGCTTCGTGATAAATGCATGAAAAAGCAGAGTGAGCATCGTAAAAGAAAGATATCTTGTCGCTCACTCACAGCCAAGTTAGTAAAAAGTGCTATTAAAATTGTGTAATATGGTAACCTTTAAGAAGAGACACAAGAGTAGATCAACTAATAAATTAATTCAAATTGATTTAAATTCAAATTAACGTATCGCTAATTGTAAGTATGAATAAATAAGCCTACCGAACATTATACATTTTTCATTGTTGTTGCACCTGACGTACAATTAAAACCTTTTCTTTAGTTTTAAGAAATACTGTTGACTTGAAAATCTTATTGGTTTGTTTGTATTCTTGAGGAACAGGCCCCCATCACTTTCTTCTAAACTGCATTTCATACTTTTCTTTGCCGGAGTTGAATCTCCATTTCATTCTGGATACATCGATGTGTCACACATAAAATTTGTTTTTCCATGGGGGATGTGAGCACTCAGAATGAAGCAGGGGCTTAATTTCATAGAGAAAGGTAGTAAGTTCAATTTGAAGTAAGGGAAGGGAGCTGCCTTTGAAGGATAGTTCAAACCAAGCTCTTTTAGTATTTAGAAGTAACCCCTAATATCATTTAACATTATTTCTGTATTTTTATTTAATTTTTTTATCAATTCAACATCTTCGATTCTTTTCTCGAGCAATTATGTCCGGGATGTTCTGGAGTCTTTTTGTAATTTTACCTGCCCCTTCACCATCCAAACACTTTAAAAAAGGATCGACAATTCTTAGAATGCAAAGGTTTTTTTTTTTTTCAAATCCTTTTACCACTATTACAAAGAAAGTAAACCATCTAATGCTAAGAAAATGCTTAAACAATGCCTGAAGTGGTTAGTATTGGATCTTCACTTGTAACAAGAAAACCTCCAAAGTCTCAATTGCTCACTGACCACATGTTCAAAGTTTAACCAAATTTAACGCATTTCCAAGGTATTTTGAAAGTATTGAATTGTGTCTTCTATTTAGCTTACTTTTTCCTTTCAACTTGCGTAAACGTGAGACGTAAGTTAATTCATGTATTTATGTGTTCGGTAAAGGTAAAAAGTAACATGTATATGTCTACGACTTCATTTGAAATATGAATTTACATTCAGTTAACCACGCACGTCGTACAATGCCTGGAGATATACGACGTATATTTGCTTCGGGCAATCGATTAGGGAATAAAATGTTTGCCGTGATAATTAGCGGATCGGATCAGGTACGATGTTTTCTAAATTAATATTAAGCATTGAATATTGACGAAAGATGAGCGTTCGATGCCGGCGATAACACCTAAACACCTGCATCGTTATAGAGATACAATCGTATGGTATAGTTTTCACGAACACATTCGATGTGGACTGATTAGCTGAGAAATGTTACTTTCTCCAAATGGTCAAGGAAGTTCTACTTAATTGAATAATGTGATGCCACCTACAAAGCTATAAGATGCGTCAGATTACCAATATTATGATTTTCTTGCTTTAAAAATCACTATCACCCTTGCAGGCAATTTCTTCTTCTTAGCAATTTCTCAAGCTCTGCTGTATTTGTTCAAAAATTCTATTGGGGAAACCTTGAAAAATTGTCCAGAGAATCATTTAAAAATTACAACCACCGATGCCCTAACTATAGAACCTACCATTGGTCTAACTTGGGTATCTACGGCCAGAAGATGGTGATTGTTTTGTTTTTGACTTAATGTTCCATAAACCAAGACAACACAAGTTTCCAACATATGGGCAGCGGAAAGTGCCTGAATACTCATACTGCAGTACTAGTTATTTTAGATATGTACGTTTTCTAATAAGTTTGAGGTGTCCACGTCTCTTTATTCGTATTTTCTTTTAGTTCAACTTAGTTTGGTTGGCGTATTGAAAATCACTGCAAAACATTATCATAAGGCCTTTAGAAGGAAATTCAAAAGATTTTGCTTGCTTTTACACTTGAAAACTAGGAATAAGAGTTTACAAAATACTATCGGGGCGGTAATTATGTTGGTTGCGTGTAATGCTTCATTAAAGTCATTATTCATTAAATAGCCAGGTAGCATGTAACGTTTTTAAAACGTCCTCTCAAGCGTCAGCAAAAACGTCCCTGTTACGTTTGGGAAACGTCTTAATGTCACAAAAATAAAACGTTTCGAAAACGTTTTAATTTAACTTTCCAGAAACGTTATAATTATTTAGCGTTCTGATAACATTATAAGATACTGGTCTAAAAGCTGAGTGTAGGCTTTCACGCCCCTAATCCATCTCTCAGGTGTTGTCGCGTACTTGATGTTTGACTTGATGCTTCATGCTGTTAGCTTCTTCAGGAGATTTCTAAAGATTGGTGTTGTTGTCTCTTGCTCCTCGTTATATGCTCCATTTCTGCTCCGCTTTGCTGATTCATAACCGTTCCGCTCCGATGAATCGCGTCGTTCGTTGTATGACGACTCCTCAGTGCTAACTTCCATGTGTTGCTGGATTTGTATCCGTCGATTGTTTTTGGTATTCTTCATTATTTCTATCGATTCGTGTATTATCCTCGTCTAGTAGTGGCTGGTCCTGGCTAATACCTTAACGTCGCTGTAGGTTATGCGGTGGTCTCCTTGTTGGTGCAAGTGTTCTGCTACTGCAGATTTTTCAATGTGCCTAAGGCGTGCGTGTCTCTCATATTCTTTCACTCCGTCCTGTTTGACCGATGTAGCTTTTTCCACATTGGCATTTCAGTTCGTATATTCGTTCGTAAAACTTACGAATGGTTCATAATCAGTATACTTTCTCTTGATTGTTGATATGTGTAAATGATGCACAAATCTCCTGCTTACAAATAGCTCATACCTCACTGCTTTATTCGTAAATAGTTGCAAGTGCATCACTATCCAGTACCTCGTTACAAATTAACCCCTCGCTTCTTTTACGCTCCTACATTGTGACTAACCCCGAATGATGAGTAATAAATAAAGTTCGCCACTTTCCGTGCGCTCTACGAAATTAGCAGAGACAGACTCGTGTTTTGTCGACTCTCGGGGAACACGAACCCATTCTCAAACACGATTCTGTCTAGTCAAAAAAAGCCACTAATCAAATCAAAGTATTAAGCAATGGTTAACCAAACGTTATTTTCTTACCGCTAAAATAACCTATAATAAACGATACCTTCTTAACACTGACCTTAAATGTGTAACGTTTGAGCAATATTATTTTAACGTTTGAAAACGTGAAAATAGCCTTACTTTAACCTTTAAAAAACGTTTCCTTGCTAGTTAGGTACAGTCCTAAAATTTAAATAAAAAATGTTTTGAAGTGTTTCCCTTGGTGTATGGAACATATTACAAGGCAAGAACCAAAAAAAATGTTTTTCAACATTCCAACATTATTAATTATTAAGATTTTCTAATAAACCTATGTTCTCCAAAACAAAGTCTTTCAGTTGGTCTTCCGCCATCGTTTTCAATCATTCATCCGAAGAGAAACGCGATAATTGTCACTCGGTGGCAAGTCCAGGCTGTAAGGTGGATGTCTCATTTTTGTAGAACTGCCCTCATCGATTACTTTTTGGACTGGGTACTCTGGCATTGTAATGAAGCAACATAATCTTTCCTCTACAATGTTGAGGTACAGCAGTTTTCAATTCTTTATTTGTTTTCTTATGGACACTTTTGTTGTTATTATATCCGTTCTACATCCCAAATCACCGTAGCCATTAGTTTTCTTGTTTAAGACTTCGTTCTTGTTTTGTTCTGGTGACGGAGATCCCTCATGAACCCATTACATGAATTCTCGTTTTGTCGAATTTTTGAAAAAATATGTTTGTCGCGAGCCAATGTTTTTCTCGCAAATTTGTTAGCGGTAACATTTTTTGTTCAGGAGTACGCCCCTTATTAATTTTTAAATTTTCACATAAGACTTTCAAAACTGGAGCTTCTGGTATCCCTACTAAAACAGCAATCATTTAAGCCCATATTCTTCAATCTGTTAAAACCAGTTTCTCAACATTCGTTGGTTTTCGCATCTTAGCCTATCTTGAATGAATTGGCAGCCCCATCAAAACTGTTTGCACCAAAACCTTGCCATAAAATATGGTGGCGCATCTTTCCCCATAGACATTAATCATCCTGTCATAAATTTCTTTGGTTCACTTCTCTGCTTCGTTAAGAATTTAATAAAACACGTCTGTATTCTGGGTGAATTTAACTCATTTCTTGTTGATTTAACCCTTATAAAGACAACACAACACAACCTTCGGAATACAAACGAAACTTGGTCAGCTTATGTTAAGATGTCGTAGCAAAAAGGTGCCACATGACTAGGTAGATAATATTTAAAAATTTGCCTCGTAGTAAAACAGCCATTGAAAATGTTGATTAACTTGAGCAGTTTTTCCATTAAAATAATAAGGCAGGCTTCTACGATCTTTCCATGCTTTTGGTTCTAAAATAACCTAGGAAGCTAAATTTTTAGGTATTTGAACAATATTAGAAGCCTTATAGAAGACTTATAGAAATTCATACAGGCCATTGAACTTAAAATATTTTGTTTATTGAAATGAATGCAAGAGTCTGGGATTATAGAAAGTATAAAAGGCTTTGATGTTGTGTAGCCTGCGAGAGTTACTGACGTAAATATTCGAAAGTTATTAAAATATTTTTTTGAATTACAAAAAGAATTAACGTAAAAATTAACATTTGTCTATAGATTCAGTATGAATTACAACATGAGTTACATGTTGTACGCACCAACAAAAAAAAAAACAAAAAAATAACCACAGAAAACTCATTATAAACTACAAAATAATACTCAAAGCATATTTTTTTGTATTTCATACATAGAGAAATATAGTGCATGAGGGTATCGTCGAGGCAACAGCCTCCTAGATGTCGGTCCGTTTCGGGGGCAGATGTGTGGTAAATACGATATCGGTGAGTCCAGGACAAAGGGTGTGTACATAGGACCGAAAGCAAACACGTTTTAGTCGCCTCGAGTTTAGATCATTCTCATCCATCAACATTGTTCGTCGCAGTCGGCCGTGGAATCGCCGTTTGCCAGGCCAGCGACCGACGGACAGGCTATACGGAACTAGCGCAGCGGTCCGCAGCCCCGGTGGTGATGCTGATGATGTGAGTGCGTGTCGTTAGTTGATAAAATGGCAAGAATTGTATATACACAGGGAGATTATGGCTGGTAGAGTGATTGGTGCGGAGTAGCTTTTAAACACGTACCTACGCAAGTACGTCAATGTAGATCACGCTATACGTCACGTAGAAAAAAACACGGAGTTAATGTAACTTTATGCGCCTTTAAAAATAAATGAACTACATTGTGATACGCAACATTTTATTAATGTTAATTAGCACAACTTGTGCTAATTGGATACATTTATTTAATTATGATTTGTGCAATTGCAATTTTCTTCTTCATTAAAGTATCAATGTAACTCTCTGCTGAAGTAGATGATTTCGATCCTCCATGGCGCTTTATTTGTGGCCAAATCACTACCTGTATTGGCTAAATGCGAAAAACTGAAATGTCGAAAACAATCGCCACTATATAGCTCAGAATTCGGCAGTTTCAGTTAAGTTGCAACCACCTTAGGCAATTTTTTCAAAACTGTTACGATATGTAAGAAAGAAACGTTGTGATTGCAAAAATGTTTGAAATGTTATTCTTTGTCTTAGGTATTGCAACATTGTATTCTTTATTAATGTTAATTAGCACAACTTGTGCTAATTGGATACATTTATTTAATTATGATTTGTGCAATTGCAATTTTCTTCTTTATTAAAGTATCAATGTAAGTCTCTGCTGAGGTAGATGATTTCGATCCTCCATGGCGCTTTATTGTGGCCGAATCACTACCTGTATTGGCTAAATGCGAAAAACTGAAATGTCGAAAACAATCGCCACTATATAGCTCAGAATTCGGCAGTTTCAGTTAAGTTGCAACCACCTTGGGGAATTTTTCAAAACTGTTACGATATGTAAGAAAGAAACGTTGTGATTGCAAAAATGTTTAAAATGTTATCTTTGTCTTAGGTATTGCAACATTGTATTCTACGTCTTTTAGTGTCATATTGACGCGTATATACAGCAGCGTAGCCACCATTAGGATAACTACAACTGAATGAAACTTAAAGCCTAAATATAAATGGTGGTTCGCGACTTAGAAAAATTTAATACGAAAATAACAACCGTTCAACAGCTGTTGAAAGAGGCGTACCTCAAGAAAGCATTTTGGGACTCGTATTGTTTATTATTTTTACAAATAACATGATTAATTTTGCATCCGATTTCAATGAAATAACGAATATGGACGATGCTAGCGATGTTATTTCCAGTAAATGTATTTCAGAGAGAAAATGAAGCCAATATTCTCTCACAAAACACGCAATAATAAATAACATTTAAACACTAATAAAACTAAATACGTAATTTTTCGCAGTCCGCAAAAGAAAAGAAAAATAATAAAATAAACGAAGTAGCGGAAATATAATTCTTGAGGCTTCAGCTTAATTCCGGGAATTATAAAATTTTTTAAGAGTAATAGCAGTCTATGGCATCACCGGTTCAGGAATGTCTTCAATGCGTTGCGAGCTGCTTTTGACACAGAGAAGAGTAATATTATGTATTGATAGCATTAACACCATGGACCCGTGCAGACCATGCTTTAAAAGTGGAATATTTTGCCGCTAACGGTAATTCACAAATGTGAACTGCTATGATTACGAAAATAGGAATAATATCTTACGTAGCGTGGATCTTCATAAACATAACACTCGGTTTAAGTTCAACTTTCACATACCCAGCTGTACATTGAATGCAATTACAAATTTTCCACAAGTTTTGGGCTTGCGACTGATCACTTATTCAAAAGGAACGTTAAGGCATTTGAATTGTACCCAATGCAGGAAAATTTTAGGCATTGTGATACTTAAATTGATTGGTGATAAACACAATTAATATTTGTAGTTTTATTGTCTTTTTTTTGTTTATTCTAGTGACCATTCACATATAAACATTATTGTTATTGCTTCATACTTTTATTGCGAGGTAATCAGCTTTCTCAATAAATTCATTAATTTCTTCCATATGCCAATGTTTTAGATTTTTTTAGCTCGTAACCTCCTGATCTATGTTTCAAAAATGGTTGTGGTTTGGACTGTTTTAATATGTTACATTCTTGTAAATACTAAGATGTGAACTTAACATCTTCTTTGTATTTAAAAATATGCATATAAAGTGTTTCCATATGCTGTTTTAACATTATTCTGCGTACACGACTTTACGTGATTTACTAAGAAAATATGCATTGACAAATTTTTGAATTTGGAGAACGTCGACGTGATACGCCTTTAGTCAATGTCAATGTTGTTCAATGTGACTCAGGTTCATATTGCGCAAGCTCAAAAAAATAACGGATAGAATGAAATTTTACGCTTTAGAAAAGTTTGAATAAATTCAAGTTTTTCATATACTAATTAATAAAGTTCAACACCTTAAACATGTCCAAATTGTTCAATTTGATGCAATTTTGCTAGGACGTCTCGCACAAGATTCCGTGTTAATTTCTTAGAGTTTAGTCCGAACCCTATTCCTTAACTGATTAACCCTTGATTAACCCATTTTGGCCTTTTTTACCATTCTCGTAAAGCATTTCGATCAATAAAGCCCAAAATATTTCAACGGGCCTAGCTTAAACGACGTTTAGCGCGTGAACCACAAAAGCTATGTCTGTGTGCACTTCCAACCATTATTGTATTGCTTCCTTGTGCAATGACTTGAAGCTAAGCACGATTTCGTCATTTTGGTGATGCGGGTTGATAAAATGAAGTAACGTTCGTAGTAAAAGTTGGCGGTTACTCCTCTCGCATACCTTATGTAGCCCTTTCCTAGGAAAATTATGTTTGTCTTGTAGCTTACTTCATTGAGTACCTCATCAATATTCCAGTATTACCGGGAATTAATTTTTATCATCCCTAATGATGATTTGGTTTCCAGCAAAATGATTACATATGTCTCAAAAATCGGCAACACCGAGGATTTTTTTAAGTTGAACATTTTGAGCACTTCCATTACTTCCTGTGTTTTACGTTATTTATTTTAATCTCCCGAACAATAGTTGTGTGAGAAACGTGAAAACGATGATCAAGTTTACCAGTGTACACTCTCCAACGTGATTTTCAGCAAAGAACAGGGACTCTCCTTGGAACTAGCTGTTGCGGTCGACCACTTTTCGGTAGATTTTTGAGAAGGTATACCGTCCTGACCTTCTCGAATTCTTCGATACACGAACAATTTACCGCTTAGGACTTTTGCCAACTAAATTTTGCAACAACTTGAAGAAAAAATGACGATCGTGATGCCCAAGTGTAATTTTTCCATCTTTAAAATATAAAAACACCCGACGATAACATTTTTCTCCAAAACTCTCGTTTCATCCGTTAGGTCTTCGTGTCAGATCTTCTTCATTAAAATGTACCCACACAACTCCACGATATTGTGCATGTGAAAAATAAAATTGCAATTAGGTTCTTATTAAAGAAAAAACGCGAAAACAAGAACTTTTTGTATTGTGGTTAAGTAATGCGCAAATCTTCTTTGTCTTCTATTCCAGCGCACTTATCACGGAAATACACACAACACCCAATCCAGTTTCTTTTTGGTTTGAATTCGCAAAATTTGTGAACGATGGATGCAATAGATTCAAAATTATAGCATTTTCTAAAAGATTCCCTTATTCCCTTATTCGTAAAATTTTAGACACAAGCTAAAAATACTATGGAGTAAAAATTATGATACGCAATATAAATGTTATAATTCATGAAATGTCATGTTATTGTTGTAGCCGTTCCAAGAATCAGAAGATAATTTATTATCTGTTATCAAAGTCCAAGATTGCAATGTTTGCATGTACGTTAAATTTAGTTCTGATTAAACCGGCATTTTTATACAGTAAATAGAGCACTAATTGTACATGCATTTATCTGTACTGTAACAATCAATAACTAAAGCAAATACGTTGGTACAAATATCTTGGACAAGAAGTGAAATCAAATTTCGCTGTATAAGAATAAATTTTTATGTTTGCTGCAAGCAATCTGTAACTATGGAAGTGCTCCAAATAAAACCGAAATAATACGTGGTAATAATACACTAAACTTAACTCATTTGGATCAAAATATTCAAAGAATAACGGAAAATGAAGTTCACTTATCCAATCTGGATTTAAGCATGAGAATATATCAAAATAGAATTTCAATCGGTGATCTTCTTTAAATTTTAAACAACTTAATTGGAAACCTTAAATCAAAAACCAAATTCAAATAAAGGATGTAGAAATTTCAGTTTTCAAATCATTCAACACATTTTTTAAAAAAGAAAGTTAACAGCAAATATTAACTCTTGTAAAAGGGGCCGTTTATTTCATGCGTAGTAATACAAATTTATTTAAAAAAACAGTTGACAATTTCTAAGCTACAACTTATGGCAAATTTTGATATAACAGATTTATTTTCACTCTCCTTAGAATAAACAAAAAAAAAAATGCTAGTTTTCAATTATTTTTAGTTATTTTATGCATTAATATTGAATTGGCCGAAGTTAATTCAACTAAAGATCAAATTGCAGAAATCGATCTTGGTGATGAATAAAATAAGCGCTACATTTGTAAGGAGCCTTGACTATCAAAGTGTAGTAAACAATTGCTAGTTTCAGAGAAACTAATCCAAGAAACATAAAATACCATTCAATCTGCCAGAAGTTAACTTTAAAATGAAGCTGCTTTAGGTTCACGAGGTATGGACATTGAGTAAAGAAGGCAAAAAATATAGCAATCACTCAGATTCTGAGCTTCGCAAATGGTTAATTGCTCCATCGGGGGATACCACTAGAATTATAAGCAAATTACAATGTCTGCTAGAACATCAAGGTTATTTATTAAAACCTGAACAGCATCGCACTACTATAGCTCTTGTACAACTAGATCTTGATAATATTTTAGCATTCTCTACACGGCATTCCTTAATGATGAATCCGACTAAATTAATTATTATGGCGTTTGGTGGAGAGAACTTAGCACACTCCATTCTCCAACAGATTGATGGCACTACTTTACCTGTTTCTTCTGGAGCAAGAAATCTCGTTTTTTTTTTAACAGATGATCTCGATCCAGACAAAAACGGTTCTCTGCCAATCTCTTGTACTTGCTCATTTCTCATTTTGTAGTTAGGTGAATAGCCCCAGTTTAACGCGGGCTGCTTCAGCAAGAATTCAAAGGGTGCAGAATGCTTGTCTCAGCCTAATTTATGATCTAGGTAAGTGTGATCACACTTCCCATAATCTGAGCCTAATTGGCTTAGTCTCAGACTGTTACCTGTATCATAAAGTTCTACTGAAGCAACCTACCTATTTATTCAATAAAACATTTTTCCACACTGATTGAACTTACTGACGCCACCGAGTCATCGCACAGCTCTCTTCGAGAAATTATTTTCTTATCAAGTTGTGAAGGTATACAACAACTTGCCGGTGAATTTCAGATTTTATTCGTTACGATCCTTCAGGCATCAGTTCAGACAGTGTTTCCTTAAATATTATCCATTAATTTCTTTTTTTCTGCGTTTGTTTTTATTTATTTTTTTCTATATTTTGTATTTTCAACTAGCGCTACAGTGCTTAGAACTAGCAAAATTTATTTTTAGTAACAGTTACGATAGTTAAGAATGTTTACTTTTAGTTTAGTTATTGAAATTAGTGAAAAAACTCAAGTCCTACTGGTCACTGATGAGGATAACATAAGTTTTCATTTTAAGTGGACCTTGTAATTTTCCTCTATTCTGCATTTTAATTTTTCTTTCTCCATAGTTTTTTTTTGTAAATTGTAGATGCGTATGGAGGAAATAAAAAACCATTATTATTATCAAACGATTGATTGGGTAGAGTTAGGCGCTAATGGGTTCGAGTCACCATTCGCAATTGAGGTATAATTAACCGCGCTTCACCCTTTAGAGAGAGAGAGTAACAGTGACAAGGCAATGGAACTTACACACTAAAAGGTTCCTGAGATTATGACAAAAAATTAAATTAAAAAAGCTTAGACACCCCGTTAGGTCGTCGCCACAATAAAAAAATTATTATTATCACTTAAAAGTGAGTGTTAATTGGCAGAAAAACAGAAGAACTGAACATTACAATCAATTACGTCGTAACATTTTAAAAACTTGACAAAAATTCACATTAAAAAATTAAATTACGAAGAGAACAATATTTGTAGCACTATTAGCGCGACAAAAGCTCCATCGGGAGGTTATGTAAAAAAGTTGCAAACTAAAAGGTTACTAAATACAAGAGCAACCAGAGGACTTACAAAAATATTCAAAAGAAATGTAGAAGCTAATGAAATTTATTTATTGTTTTTATCGTTACGAAGCTTACAGCGAATCTCAAACGGATATGAACACATATTGCTTAAGTTATCGATATCACTGCGAAAGTTGATAACATTCCCGATTATATTTATGTAATGCATTCCCATGAAAAGCCTTTTTCATATAAACTATAATGATGTTCCGTCGATACCCGCTGCGTTTTCTCAATCTATTTTTTTTTATATTGTGATATGGATTGCCTCGCAATGTGAGCAGGCGATGGAATGTACCACACCAGATTTAAATAAAACAGGTATGGAATCTTAGCTTTAGAGAATAATCTGTGTAACGTAACCGATAAGTTTTCAAAACAACCAGAATAAATGGAAATCTATACTTCATCTTAAGAGCTAGAAGTGGCCTCCCACCATTGGCAACAGAGCCGACGTAGCTGCTGAAGGTAATCATTATTGACGAAATTGATACTAAATCTCTTCAAATTATTATGATGAAATTGTGGATAAAGCTCTATCCTATAATTACCTTGAGAGTATTTATTTTTTGGCTGAGAGGGTTATTAGAAATTAAATGTATCTCCCAGATATATTGTTGGTTTCGTATATTAGTGTAGAAGGACAATTTGGTTGGGGAACAAAACAAAAGTAAATTGAATGGATGTAAAAATAAATTGCAATGATGAGATCATTGACATAATTAAAGAAAAACGGTGGTTGAAATGGAAGTAAGTTGATGCAATGCACCAATAATTGATACATGACCTGACAAACTAGTAGCGGATTGATAGGGTTACCTATAGGGCTACCGTACCGTTGTTTATAAAATCTATTATTAAAAAAAAACTTAAGGAGTCCATCAAAACGATCAATAGTTCTAAAAACTTTTTTTTGTTTTTATTAATGGTCGTATGTACACTGCCGTTCAGTGAAGTTCGGTGATACAATAAAAATCTATTGTATCACACTGTATACAATTATTAATACATAAAATTAGAAAAATATTAAGCATACACTCTTTTCTAAGGGATTAAAGCCAGAAATTATTATGTAAAGTAGAAATATTGCGACAACCGACAATAAAGTCCCTTTTATTATCATTCCAAGAATTTCCCGGAAGTACCGATCTTTTGAAACGGGTCGTTTGGGGATTATTAACGAACAATACATTTAGGAAATATACCGCAGTATCATTCTTGTTTATTCATCACAGGCGTAAAGATATAAATTTGCTTCATTTTACTGTTAAACGTGTGTTGGTGTGCATCTGTCGTTTTTGCGCGAAAGTTTTAAGAAAATTTACTTGAAAATAGCACGCGGCAAGCCTACCAGTGTAGAGAAACGTTCACGCATTATTACGCTGTTTAAAGAAGGATATTCGGGGCGACAAATTGCTGAAAAAATAAATATGAGAAGTAAATGACATCATAAAGCGATATCGGACAACTGGAACTATAGAAAATCGTGTTCGTCCCGGAGCATCTAGGAAAACAACAAAAGCTGAAGATTTGAGAATTGTATTGTTAAGCAAACGCAATAAAAAATTAACAGCGCCACAAATAGCAGCCGAAGTCAATCGCGGCCGTGAAGAACAAGTTTCGGCGAGTACGGTAAAACGTCGACTTCAACAAGCGGACCTTCATGGACGCATTGCCATTCGAAAACCCTTATTACGTCGGGGCAACGGAGCAAAACGGCTACAGTGGCCCCGTTCTCATCTAGATTGGTCGTTAGATGATTGGAAACACGTGCTTTGGAGTGACGAGTCAAAGTTTGAGGTTTTTGGGCAAAATCGACGAGTTTATGTCCGAAGATCTAAAACCGAAAAGTGATCCCGAACTGCATTGTGCCTACAGTGAAGCAAGGGCGTAGTTCTGTACTAGTGTGAGGATGTTTCTCCTTTGCTGGGACGGGAGATTTATTCAGAATGCAGGGTGTAATGAGGTAAGAAAATTATGTTGCAATACTCCAGAATCATACAGTGCCATCAGGATTGCGTATAATAGGCCGTTACTTTACATTCATGCATGACAACGACCCAAAACACACTGCGTTAGTGTGCAAGAACTATCTAAAGGAGCAAGAAGAACAGCACACCCTGAAAGTAATGACATGGCCCCCACAAATCCCAGATTTGAACCCGATAGAGTTGTTGTGGGATGAACTGGACAGAAGGATCCGAAAAATACGCCCAACTTCACAAGAACATTTACGGAATATTCTGCAACATGAATGGATTAATATTCCACAATCCGTTTTAACAAAACTTATCGAAAGAATGCCTAGAATAGTTCGAGCGGTGATTAACAGCAAAGGAGGTTTTTTCGATGAAAAAAAAAATATAATGTTCAGTATGTTATATTAGGCCAGAATAACTTTTTATTTATTTATTTTTGTCTTTTTTACCTGTACATACAATAAAATTG